>VYZX01009649.1:367725-411919 GCA_013401335.1 Brachypteracias leptosomus | reverse complement strand
ATTTAGCTTGGCAAAGCCCTTTCTCCATGGTGGTCTGCTCCGCATCGGCCGCGCACATGCTCAGATCAGGAATTTAGCTGCTCGCCCCACCTCGTGGCTAAAAGTCAGAGCCCTCCGGGCTGGAGGGGGAAGTTGTGTGGGCATGAATTCGCACCGAGCGGAGGAATGAAAAAAAATCAGAGCCTTGCACCTCCCGCCCAAGCCCTGCCAGGGCTTTGATAGACACAAATGAATAAAGATAGGTAAATGAATAAATGGAAGTCAATTATTAAAGAAGATTACTGAAAAAGTGAATGAATGCAGTGCTGTGCTCTCTAGCCTTGTGCGGGTCAATCCACCCAGTATCACATTCCAGTGGGGATACTACAGCTGGGATAAGACTCTTCATCAGGCCTGTGCACCCATTTAACAGAGGAATTAAGAAGCACTTTCCCCAACGAGCGCTGAAATAGGCCAGAATGGCCAGAAAACAGGGGGCAACAAATAAGATGATGAAAGCAGGAGTTTCAAGGCAGTATTTTTTTTTTGATCGTGGGTGTGTATAAAACCGTGGGCTCGTTGGCACATGGTGCCACGGAGGTCAAAAGTATAAACGGGGTCAAAAAAGCAATTGGACAAATTTATGGAGGAAAAGTCCCTGGAGGTTTACCAAAGGCAAAGGCAGCCCTTTGTGGGATGTTGCTGGACAATGCACTGCTAAAGTATCACTCTCATTCCCTTGTTTCTCCCCCTAAGCACTGGCTGCTCTTGGAGGTAAGAAGACGGCCACGACAGACCTTTGATTTGACCTGGTTTGGTTGTTTTCACATAGTCAGGGTCTACTTTTATGCTTTATCCTCTGTCTAACCCTGATGGGCTTGGAGGTGCACCTCACAGCCTTGGGATTAGCTGAGCAACATCAATTGTTTGGGCCAGGAAGGAGGGCAGCACGGATCTCATCCCCAACCTGCTGAGCATGGAGAACAGTCTCACGAGGTGGCTGCACCCCTTACCCAGTTTAACTCCCCATCAGGGTAATAAGAGGTTATTTGAACACTGACTATGAACTGAATCCAAGTGCCAGCTTTGTCTCTTACATATTTGGTGATGTTATGGCTCCCATAGCAACAGAAGAAGATTGCTATCTGAAGACATCTCCACTTATCTTCACCTGGAGCCCTTCAGCAATGGAAGGAGCCTGAAGGTCTCCTCGTGTCAGAGTCACTGAGCAAAAACACGAGTGCAAAAAAAGCCTAAATTGTTGAAATCGAGAAGAGTGGGGGGGTTGCTTTGTTCCGCCTCTTACCACCCAGTTCCCAAAGTTCCAAGCTGGGAAAGGGAAGGGCTTTCATCATGGGCAAGGTGTTCCCCTGTGAGTTTCAGGAGAGTTAGGCAGTTCTCTTCCCCACTCCCATGGGAATCTTCAGGTAAGTAGACGTGTCTTTTCTGCAGCACTCCTCCAGTGTTCGCAAGCTGGGGACAGAGGAAGGACAAACCTCCTGCCTTTATTTCTGCTGGGGGTGTAAAATGAGTCAAAACTTTCTGCAGCCGCTGTTCTATTCATATCTCTTGAGTCCAGCCCTGTTTTGTGCCCCTGGAGGTGGAGGTGTGGAAGTGCCTTTCAGCCGGTCACCGTAAGCGGGTGTAGATGTTTCCTCCCGTTCCAGCCACCTCCTCAGACGCTGTGGCCTTTCAGCAGCAGTAGGTGGATGCCAGCATGGCCATTCCCCGCCTGTCCCTTACTTTTTAATCCTTCCTTTTCCCATGGAGCATGGCAGGGGAGCTGCTGGGAGGTGTGAATGGCTCGGGGTGGAAACCGCAGCTGGTCGCTGCGCCCTCTGCCAGGCTCTCCTGGCAGCCCAGGAGCCCTGTTCTCCGCCTGCACCCAGGCCAAAGGGGTATTACCAGCTGCTCGGGGAGAAAACAAGTCTGCAGAGATACAGGAAAGCGTGTTGAGGTGGTGGGAAGCAGCAGGAGTGAGATTCCTGGCAGCTCGGGTATGTAAACACTCATAAAACAGAGCGTGCATGTGTGTACTTTGTGGTGGCAGGAAACCCAAGGAGCTAGCTCCATTGTTTTTGCTGGAATCGGTGGCAACGATGCCAGACAAATATTATAAGCCCTTAATCCTCCTGGCTTTACACCTGTGAATGACCTAAAGACCATCCAAGGTGATCTAAGTTATGAGACATCTCTAGCGATGGAGCTTGGGACACGGTTTGGTTGTTCATAAAGAGGATTTTCTGCTTCTGAGCAGCTCAGGCACGGGGCTACCTCTGGGGGAAGTGAGGGGAGGGAAGGACAGGAGGGGGAGGTGGTGCGTGGCCTCTTCTGAAAGTGTCACATGGATGTGACTAGCCTGACACAAATTTAGCACGAGTGGCACTGTCAAGATACTGCAGTGGAAAAAGCAGAGGTGTCCTTTCAGCAGACACAGGGTAAGGAAATTGGCTGAGCTTAATGGATCCGAGTTATAATTTCCAGTGGAAATACTAATGCAATTAATATGTTTGCACAGAGGAGGACAGCAAGCCCCTGCTAGTGTTTAGCTGCTTGTCACGACTGCTTGAGGTGACCCAGCCACCTCCCGGGGTCTGTCCAGCTGCACCCAGTGCATGTGCAGCCTGTGCTGGGGATGGGAGCAGGGCTGAGACACAAACCAGTGTGGAAAATGAGAGATGTGAGGGGCTAGAGGACAAGAGCATCACCAGGACCAGCTGCTGCATGGTTGTGGAAGGGGAAGGTGCCTGAAGAGGAACCCCTGGCCTGGGTGCAGGGCTGTCCGGGATCTGCACACCCTGTCTGGATGAGGGACAGAGGGCTGGAAAGCCCAGCAGCCCCCTCTCACAGTGCCACACACCTGAGAGAAGTCAAATCTCTCTCACCCAAACAAATTCCACATTTTTTCAGACCCTGCTTCCCCCCCCCCCCCCGAGCCCATAAGACAGGGGGTGATAACACAGCACAGCCATTTCTGTTCTCCTCTGCCCGTTTCCAGCCAGAGCAGCCCTGGCTGTGATTTATTCAGCAGATGTCAACCCGTGGAATGTTTCCATGCTTTTTCCCTCTGAAAGAATGTGCTGGGACTAAATGCTGTCACCATTCTTTTTTTTTTTCTTTAGGAAGAAAGTCTAAAGCTACTCAGGAGCCTCTTGGATCGTGACGTTTGTCTGACACGCAGCGCTGGTGTCAGGAGGTGCTGCTGGTGGCAGCTCATCTCCAGCAGGCCCAGCTATAAAATGCCTAAAAAATACCATTTTGGCCCTTCGTGGTGGAACTTGTCATAGCCTTGTTTCCAAACACACGGGTTGCACCCCACACATCTTGCAGCCCCATGAGATATTTGCAGCAGGGAGGCAGCTTTGCTTTCCCACCTCCCCCGCTCCATCAAAACACACTTTTAGCACCAGGCAGGGAGCCAAGGTCAAGGCTCCTTTTCTGTTATTTTGTTTTGTTCCCTCTGCCTGCTCTGAACACATTACAATACAGCCTTTAGCTCCACTATGGTATCTTTTCCCACAAGACCGTTGCCTCATTCAGACCGCAGCGGGGAACAAACTTTTATCTGTGCCAGCTGGGCACGGCCAGAGCAGCCCATGCCCGCAGGAGCTGGGCAGGGATGGCACAAGGTGAGGCTCTGCAGAGGACAGAGGGGTTTGGTCAGGTCCACATCTGGGAGGGCATTTCCAGGGAGCCTCTCCCACCGCCTCCTTGGTCAAGGCCACTAGCAGAGGACGTCAGTGAGGATGGGGCTCCTCTCACCTGAGTTTAGGTGCCTGAAAGTTAGGTGTCTAAGCCTAATTAGTTGGACGGGCTTCCTGCACAGTCAATGGAGACAAATAAGCACCTCCTGTGCGTGATTCATCTCACCTATCTGGAACATTTATCTCCAGAAGGGCTGACTCACTCTGCAGCCAAGCGTTCGCTTCTCTTCTGGGACTGTAAAGGCAGATTGGTGACTTGCTGGGGGTTTGACAACTGAATTTTGGATGTCTCAAGTTAGGCAAGGTGAGTCCCATCCCCAGCTGTGGGAAGCATCATCACTGTGCTCCAGCCTGGCCAGCTCCCCTGCCCCATTTCCCTCAGAGGGTTCCCCCCCAGTTTCCCTCAGAGAGTCTGTTTCCAGCCCTCCCCAAGCAGGGCTGGGTTTTACTTTGTCCAAATCACTTTATCAGCCCTTATTGGGCCAAGTTAAATATTTATAAAGCACCTGGGGGCAGGGTCCCTGTCTTTCTCCTGTTTGCATATTCCCCTGAGGAGCAAAGCCCCCCCACACACCAGTCACCCCCCTTTGCAGACTGGTGCAAACTGGGTCCCTGTGCCAATCAGCAGGTCTGGATGAAATGCAGCCACGAACTCAAAAAACTGCTCCTGGACATTGGGAAATCAGCAGGGGTGAATCACAGGAGTCAGGAGAAGCTACCAACGTGTGGGAAAAAGGCAAATGTGCTACCTCGGCACAAACATGTAATAAGGAAGTATGTAATAATAATTATTGTTATTGTAATATGGTCTGGGTGAGCACTGGGGAGAAAGATATCTAATAACTGACAAGCGACGTGGCTCGGTTTGTTTTGATCTGAAATTCAAACAATGCCTGTGTTTATAAGGCAATAATACACAGGGCACAGAGTGCTGGCACCACACCAACTATGCACTCCCCAAGTCGGGTTTATATAGGTCATGCCAAGCAAATAATAGTGTTCTTCAATGTAATTACTGATTCATTATGGAGAGGGAACGTAATCGAGTGTGTTGGGATTGCAGGGAGGCGTTAGATATGGTAAATCCATACATCTGGACTGGGATGGGGAGGGCTTTGCACTCCTGCCCAGCTCTGCTCCTTCAGGATTCCCACCAGAGCCTGTCCTGGCAGCACCAAAGCCACTCACCCCCCTTCATGGACCATCTCGGCATCCTTTGGAGCACTTCACGGGTGGATTGGGAGCTAAACTACTTATAGATCAAGCCCCAGATCCAAACGTGCTGGACCTGGCCCTTACCTCAGGCAATTGCACCTGCCCCATCAGCTGCCCTCGGTCCTCTCCAGCCCCTCCACCCCTTCCAGTCTGTGCCCTGCTCCTGGGTGTGTCTATTTGCCCACATCATGCCACTGTTACCTCAGGGGAAAGTGGTAAAAGCCAGAGGACAGGGTGGCCCAGTGGTGCCCCCCAGCTCCCCAGCGTGATGCTCATGGGGGACTTAAACTGGGGTGTCCTCATCCTGGGAAGACACCTGTGGGGTTGGGCAGTGGTGGGGTCGTGCTGCCACTCACCATGGGGCATCAAAGGAGGAGAGCCGGGCTCAGCTGGTGGTGAGGGAGGACTAGGAGGGCTTCTCCAGGAACTTTTGGAGGGCTTCCCTGCAGACCTACCCTGGGGAACTGGCATTTTCTCCGGGAACAGATGCACTTCTTAAAGTGAGGTTGGACTGGGCATGGCACGAGGCTTCTAGGAAAAAGGGGGATGTGCCAGCCATGCCAGCCACGCCAGCAGACCAGCACCCAGTGGAGGCAGCACTGGTGGGGCACATTTTTACAGAGCTAAATCATGCCTTGCTAGTCAGCTGACTTCTGTGAGTGTCTGAAAAAGCTGGTCAGGAACAAGCAGAGACTATAGTAAATATATCCTTTCAGAAGGTTTTTTGATAAAGGCCTTTCCAAGAATGAAGCAGATTTGGCAGCCATGGGATGAAAAGTCCTGTCATGGATTGAAAAGTGAGTCAGAGATGATAGGAGAGGGAAAAAACCAATTAAAAGCATATGGCCAGTTTTCCAGTGGGGGAAGGAAAGCTACTGGGGTGGGAAGGGTGCACCAGGAGGAGAGGAAAGTGCCTCCAAATAGCATTGCAAAAACCAGAAATGGGGAAGAGGGATAATAAGGGAACAGCTCTTGCTGCCAGCAGAGAACCCTGCACTGTAACTGCACAAGGCTCGGCAGGGCTGGGAGAGACTCCAGAAGCTTCTAACTGAACTCAGAAACCAAACCACAATGACGGAGAAAGTTCAGCACACTCACATGCCAAAGCAGCCAGTTGGGAAGAAATTGGGCAAGCCTCTGGGTCAGAAGCTGGCTCGCAGGGGTCAGCAGTGGGCATGGGCAGTGACTGCTCACGCATGGCATGTAAAAGACCTGCCCCGTGGGTCAGCATGAGCAATATGTCATTGTATAACCTGGTCACACACCACAGTCCCTGTCCTCTTACCCACTTTGAAGCAGGACTTAAAGGAACATTGTAAGATGGGCCATGCTGAGCCAAGCTCAAAAGACCACCAGAAGCATCATGGAAGACCAGAAACAGGATCAAAGGCAGAGCTGGGTGGGGGGAGACTGAGGACTATAGTATTATTTCATTGCACCAGGGGGCTGCACAGCAGTGGTTCCCTTTAGTAGCAACTGCCTGGTGCTAATGGTTTGTTTGTGCCCTGCAAGCTGAAAAGAAAGATGTGAAGGTGCTTTTAAAAATAGTTGCAAGGGAAGTTTGTGCTTTGCCACCAGCCTGCCTCCCAGTGCTGGATGGGATCTGCTGATAAGCTGGTCCTGGCCTGAACTCAGGCCACCCGTGGCACTGTACCCGTTCTGCTGGGACCCACCTTGAAGGGGCTGGGGGCAGCTGCCTGGTGGGCAATGTCCAGCCCTGGTATGTGCTGGAAGCCTGCTCAGCATCAGCAGCCAGAGCAGGGACCACATGGCAGGGATGGATGCGGTCCCTCGCAGGGTGTGGTGTCAGCAAGACCCATGAAATAAGAAATGGAAGGGGGTGTGTGCATGTAAATATTTTACTAGTATGACCTAAATGCTACCAGGCATTTGTTTATTTTTATGAAGTCAGTAAAGAACCACGTGGATTCTGAAGCTGGAGTCTGGAGAGCAGAGGCTGCGAGTTGACACAGGGAAAAGGCATCTGACCCCTCTGTGCAGGGAGGCAGCCAGGCTGGGAGAGGAGCTGCCTTCTGAAATTCCAACTTTTCCTCCAGAAAAAAAGCTTTGCAGAGAAATGAGAAAGGCAGAAATGACACATAAGTATGTGTGGCTGCTCCAGAGAGGTGGGAGCTTCACCACACACCCCATGGAGGGACCGAGGAGGGGAGATCAATAACAGCACATGCACAACCTGTGCCACACTTGCTGTCTGCAGAGTGGGCATTGTTAGACATACCAAAAATTAAAAAAAACCAAACTCTTCTCACTTCAAAATTCACTGCCTTGCAGTTTGTGTAGCTGGGAAACTGTACCTACTAATAGTTACTGAAGTTTGCACTCGGCTGACCCATCAGTTCAGTGCTGGATGCTGGGTGGAGCTGTGCAGCTCCTCCCAAGCTCAGATGTGTTCAAGGTGACCAGTCTGTCACCTCTAATATCACGGATGGATCAAACCCCAACAGCTTCAAGCTGTGGTGGATATGACAGTGTCTGTTCCAAAATGCAAACCAGCGTTTCTAAGCGAAGACCCAGAGAGGAGCAGGAGTGAGGATGGCAAAGGCTCTCTGGGTGAAAGCATCCAAAAGAACAAGTCTACCAATGAAGTTGGGGTCCCATGGCCACCTCCAACAGTACGAGCAGAATGAAAAGCAGCAGCAGCAGCAAAATCCAGTGATGTGCCCCAAGCTGAGTGTCCAGGCCAATGAAAATAGCTGTGCTGGATGGAGCATGAGGATGCCAACCCAAGCCACATCTCCTGGAGCAGTTGAACCCACAAAGCTGGTTCCAGGAAGAAGGGCTGTTGCAATCACGATGCTGTGGAGGGGGACAGCACCACCTTGGAGCTGAGCTCTGTGTGGTTGTGGCCAGTTTGCTCTCCAGTAGCACAGAAATAGGTTTCTGTGCCTGGTGCTGCACCATGGGATGGAGGTGAGTGTCCGTGCAGGATGGGGCACAGGGTGCTGGAGGGGAGGTGTGGGAAGGCTTTTCCCCCACTGATTATACAACGGGGTCTGGCTCAGCAAAGAGTTAAGAGTGTAGAAGGGCTGGTGGCAGCTCTGAGAGCAGCACACACAGGATGTGGCGAGGAGCTCAAGGCGTCCCCTTAGTAACTTCACTTTTATTTCAAGGGGATTCACTTCTCTGTTCTGTTTCCCATTTGGGAAGTGAAACCTGAGATTATGATACCATTAAAAAAAATAAATTGGTCACAGCCCGTTTGTTTTTCTACTTTATTCTTTTAAAAGTTACTTTTTGCTTGAATGGAACTTATTGAAATCGCTGGTAACACATTAAGTCTCCACTCTCTGTTTCTCTCCCGAGGAATTATCTCATTTGCTCCCAACTGTTGGCTCTGAGGGTGTTTACACCTCGCAGGGTGCCCGTGGTGTGGTGCAACCCCGAGCAGAGGGAACAGCCGGGTTCCTCCTAAGCCCTGCTCACAAGGTGCTTTGTAAACATTTATTCATTCTTACACACGCTCCCTCCCCTCCCCCTGCCAGGTGAGGAATATTGTTGTCGCCGTTGCACGGATGGAAGAAGTGAATGCAGATAGGTTTGGTGACTCACCCACAGCTGCCGGGGCAGATCTAGAGCCGAGGTGTGAAGCTCCCAACCACCCAATTTAACCCAGCAGGTCACGTTCCCACCCAGGGCTGGGGATACAGGTGGTGCCAACCCCATCTCCCCACCACCCGCTTGTCCTGCAGAGCAGCAACGCTCAGCTCTGCGTTTGCAGAGTGAGATCAGATTGCTGGGGCTTACTCCATGCAGTGGTGTCATCGGAGTGTGAGGTATTATTATGATATCACGACGTTGTTACACCTGAAACTAAGGCAAGGCCACGCACAGAACAGGGGCAGGCAGTGGAAAATCAGCCGCCGTGTGCTCCTCAACCACATCACACACACACACACCCTGTACCAGGGTGTTGGTTGGTCCCACCACACGATCTGCAGATGATCTGCAAGGTCCCTCCCCCTGCTCTGCTGGGGCCTGGGCTCATTTCTGCCCCTTATAGATCTACAAGATGGCTCTGTGAGGCACTGGAAGGAAAATGTTTGCCTTTCCAGTGGAAAGGGCTCTTGAAGCACACGGTCAGTAGATAAAGATCATGGCCCCAGTTGTTTTGGAGTGCTGAGCACTTACTGGAAACCAGGCCTCCTAGAGATGGTTCAATATGAGCACTGGGGAAACTGAGCTTTCCATGTCACATCACAGCTGAACGTCCAGGGCCACACGTTGCCACTGCTCTGCTATTTAAAACCCTCACCGATATTGTTCTCCTCTCCCACACAGAATCATCACCACCAACAACAATAATAAAAAAACCCCCTTGTTCCTTATCATCCCCGTTTGCTTTTCACACTGTTTACACGGGGCATAATTTCACTCCTGCCCAGCTCATCACAGGCAAGTGGGATGAGTCAGTTCCACTTTGGGCTGGTTGCTGCAACGTGGGGAGCTCAGCTTCCCCTGCACAGACCTGAACTTTCATTTTTAAATGCAATGTTTTCTTCCTCTGAGCAGAACCTTGGTAACAGGTCATTCTGATTAAGCTGGCCTTGCTTTTTCCTTGCCACGTGCAAAACTTGTTCCCATTGCCATGACGGAGGAAGATCCTCCTTGATTTTTGTGGGCTTTGGACCCGTCTCTCAGGGGTTGTCACTGCAGCTGTTGAGAGCAACGGTGAAACACCCACTAATTGTGAGAGATGAGGGTTTCAAAAGCACTTGGGAGAGGGAAGAGAATGCGTTTGAGTGTCTGAGATGTCTGAAGGGCTCCCTACATCTCTTTCTAAGTGTGATTTTTGGGCATGCTGGAACTTTACAGCTGTAGGGAAATGGAGAGGTGGAGGAGTCTGGAGCATCCAGAAAGAAGGTGGCTCATCTTCTTCCTCTGGGTCTCCTTTAGGGACTAAGAGCCACCCAAACTGTGCCAGAGACTTGGGTTGTGGGGAGTCACAACAACCCTTTCTGGGTTGAAGTTTCCTTTCCTTACTGAGGGTTAAATGGGGGTTTCCAGAGGTGGAGGAAGGCAGGGTGGGCAGCCCTGTGACCGGTGGTGGGAGAGCATGGGCTGGTGTGTGGAACAGCCTCAAGTCAGCACCTTTGGTCCACAGGAACAGAAGACCCTCTGTTGTTGAACTGGCAGAGAGTTAATCTGGTAGTTAAAATATTACTGGGCTCTACCTGCTCTTATCCTTGCACGGTGCAAGGGGCAAGGGGCTTAGTAGGTCAACTGGCTAGTCCCTGACAGCAGCTAAAGGGACCCAGGATTTGACCTGTGCCTTCTTGGTCAGATCTTTTTCCACAGCTCATGTCCCTCTTTTATAGCCCTTGTTCATGCTTCAGTGTGTTTTTAAAACCCTGCAGAGGAGAAAGCCCAGGCCAAAGCTGTGCTCAGTGCAGGCTCCATCAGCTGTCCCACGGTAACACAAGGGCGGGCAGGGTGAGGGCACCTCAGCATCACTGCCTGGTAAATGGAAGTCAAGTCCTTAGGACAGTGCCTACATTTCAGGAGTTCCCAATGGGCACAGCAGTGGTGAGAGACAAATAGAACGGCTGAGAAGGAGTCATAAATCCAGGGCAAACGCCCAGGCTGTTCCCCGCCTTTTCTCGTAAGAGGCATCAGCCAACACCCCATGGCGCTGCTAATCAGAGCCCTGAGTAGCACAGGGCTTGTTTGCTGCTGGCATTGCCACTCTGCCTACCCTGGGCACACACCTCTGCTCCCAAACCCAAGCCACCAACACTGGAAGTCACAGTTTTGCCGGCCAAGAGCTTTCTGACTGGGAGCAGGGAGCAATCCTCGCTATCTCCACAGCTTCCAGCCCGGCAGTGTGGGCTACACCCAGTCGTCCAAAAGCAGAATTAGCTCTGAAACTGATGATAAGGCTTTAAATGCCGTCACACAGCTCCTTTATTTCCCCACTGTCCCAAAGAGCTTCCCAGGTGCTGAAAGGCTTAGCTGCCAAAATCTCCACGGGCTCTGCTGACACCCGCAGTGACGCAGCTCCACGTTGCATCATCTCTCCCATTCCTGCAGGCCCTCAGTGTTTGCAACCATTAACATGCTCTCAGAGCCCCAAGAAGTGTGTGTGTGGGGGGCTTTCTCCCCCTGACACAGCCAAGGAGACCTGAGGGTCAGTGAGGAGAAGAGACTTCTCCCTGCTGGACTGGAGCACCACCATCAGCTGATGCCTCCCGTCTTCCATGTGTCTTCTCAGAGAAACGTGCTTTGCCTTGGTGTTGGTGGAGTCGCACCAGTGCGAACTAGGTGTGAGCTCACACACACTGATTATGCTGAAGGCACAAGGTCATCCCACCCTTGGGAAGGAGGGGAAGGAGATGGGTGTGTGTATGCACACACGAGTCCACCTCGGTGGCTGCGTATAAACACACGGAGCTCCCATTTGGAGATGTGCCCCACGTGGCACGTGGCTGCTCACGCAGAAAAACATCACTTCTTCCCCAGCTCCTGCAGCAGAAACTGTTTTGTTTTTCTCTCTTGGGTTCTGGAGCTACTTCTGGTTTGCAAAAATAGCACTGCTGGAGGCAGCCTTCCTGAGAGGTGGAATGGTTTCCCCTGGAGAAGGAGCTACTGGAAATCCCCTCTCTTGAGACATTTTTAGCTTTGCCAGAAAATGTACAATGGGAGTGACTGCTCGAACCAGCGAGCTGCCTGGGATGAGCTAATGGGTTTTTCCATCTTTAGAGCAGTTCCAGGGATTTCCATGAATTGCTGTCAGGACAGGAGAAGGCGGCAGATTGCAACTGTGGGATCTGCTGGTTCAGCTCCGCCGACACGTCATTCCCCCAGGACACCCAGTGACCTGGTTAATCTGGTTCTTTGCTCCTGCCTTCTCCTCGTCAATGATTTATCAGCTGGCGTGGATCCCTGTTTGCTTAAGGAGGCGTGTGACGACCTCTCCAGCCCGGCTGCACAAAGCTCCAGCCCACGGTTGGCACCCGCCCGCTGGGCACAGCTCGTGACCCTTGGCACGGGGAGCAGAGGGACGGGGCTCCGGCTGGGCACGGTGGTGAGGGCTGGGGCAGGGAGCTGGGGGCTGTGTTGACATGGCTCTGTGGAGAGCCCCAGTGACTGAGCCATCAGCTCCTCAGCCTGTCCTGACCCCCATGGTGTGGAGGTCCTGGGCTGCCCACCTTGTTTGCTGTAGGGTACGAGCCATGGGAGGCATCAGAGCCAGCCTGATGTGCTCCAGAGAAAAATATAACATGGACATCCACCACCTTGTCCATCCCCACAAAGCATTGGTGGCCATGACACGGGTGTCTGGAGCCGACGCAGCTCTGGAGGCCCTTGTCATGCACACACGTGTCACCACACGTGTCACCACACACAGAACAGCAGCTAAAAAGAAGAGGGTATGGAGCTGAACTCAAGCGTTCAAGCCAGGGAGGTGAGGGGTGATGCTCCAAGCTTTGCATCCTGCCTTTGTATGTGAGGCTGAAGGGGTGTGTAAAAAGATCACAAATTGGGCACCCCCCCTAAAAAATCATCTATGGGCAACTCCCCACCCTCCCTCCAGGCCAGTTGCTGCTGTTTCCTTCTCTGATTGTTCCAAATCCAGTTGAGTTATTGCCTGTTCTGGCAAACATGGTGCAGCAGAGGGGAGGTCCTGTTCCCTGGGTGCTCTGTGTGTGCCACAGATCACAGAGATTAGCAGGGGAGGAAGAGCTCAGGGGAGCTGCTGGAGGCAGGGATTGGGAGGCTGACAACAGAGCTGTGTAAATATAGAAAAACTCTTCATTTTGGAAGATGCTGAAGTTCCCGATGGCCAGAGGCTGTTTCACAGGGCAGCAGAAATGGAAGGTGAGGAAGCTCACCCCAGCAGCAGGCTGGACAGCCCCAAGGAGCAGTGTCACAGCACCCAAGGGCTGCACATCACCAAGCAGGGCTGGCTCGGGCAAGAAACCTGCAGCCACATGCAGGCAGAAGCATGGGGTGTGTTTTCTTCCTGCTGCAGGGTGGATCTGGAGCAGCTTTCAGCCTCCTGCCACCTGAGAGGTGGGTTTGTTCATAGCCCAAGAGGATGGAACATGCAGCTCCTGTTCCCTTTTTTAGGGGGCACACCACAAGCTTCAACAGGAACCTCTGTTACCTTGTACAGCACATCAGCGTCACAGGAGGACCTACAGCTGGTGTGGGATGTGTGAGGGCTCATCCCACCTCTCCAGGAGCAGCCATAGCAACCCTGTGGCTCAAAATCCACTACCAAGCCCCCAAGAACTGAACAAATTCAGTCTGGGCTGAGCTCACCCCCCCCGTGATACCCTATCCATAGCTGCAGAGCAGAGAGGCAGGACAGGGGAAGAAAGGAAGGCTAGTGAGTTGTCCCAACATCATATTTACAACCTTTTAATATGATGGAACATATTTTAGGTATAACCTCCAATGTGAATTCCCAAGCACTGTATATTTATATATGGTAACTCAGGGTCAGGCTTAGTTTCAAGCCTAAAGTCACTGAGTGTTCACACCTCTTCTGTACAGTCTTGCTCTCCAAGCAGCCTGGTCCATGTAGAAATTACATCCTCACCAGTGGCACAGGTACTCCTGGCTCAAGCCTCTTTGCAAGCTCAACCACGTTGCCTGAGGACAGCACAGATGCCGAGTGATGCAAGCAGAAAACCCCCCAAAAGCATTTCCCTGGGGGGCTGAACCGAGAGCTGAGCTCTGCCAAGGGCCTCCTCTGCAGCAGGTTCAGCACATTAAAAAGAGCACCCAGAAACCCTTTGGCAGAGCCAGGGCTGGAACCTGCTGCTCCTCATCTCTGCTCCCCCAGTCTGGGCCAGAGATTGCTTCCAGGTGCTCTGCTCCTGGCCACACAAGGCCATTTTCTGGCCCATTCTCTATCCCAAAGATAGAGAAATTTGCATTTCTGACCGCACTCAAACAGATCTTTTCATTGAGCTGTGCACACAGAAACCATTCTATTGAGCTGTTCTGGTTTTGGTGTGCTAAAATCACCCAGCAGTGCAGGACAGAGAGGTCACACACCTCTCAGTCGGGTCTTATCAGAGGAGGTCTTGCCAAGATGCTCTGGTCAAGGCTACAGGTACCTGCTGTGCAGTCCAGGCATCCTTCTTTACCACTAATGTTCTGGCTCGGGGTTAAGAGGCTGATCCCAGCCTCCTATCCAGGTCCACTGCTGATGAGGTTGATGCTAAATCTACTGGCAAGATCCAAGATTGCATGGAGCAGGGCACAGTTGTGCATGAATAGGAGTTAGAGGAATAAGAACCTGCTTTTCTTGGACCTGATCCCATAGTCACTAAAGGGATTTCCATGAGCATTAGTAGGATTCAAATCAGACCATAAATTTCTTGCAAATTTTCTTCTGCTTTATTGAAGCAGAACCCTCCCCTCCAAACTAAAAAAAAAGCTATTTAAAAAGTTTTTTCCCTTTTATCTCATGTATTTATTCCCCCTTCTGCTCCTTCCTGACAAGACCATGATCTGACAAGTGCCCATAACATGAGAAGTGTATTCCTGAACCTCCAGCTTTGGTGGCTGTGGAGAACAACTGACCCAGCCCTGCTCCACTTCAAGGGCACAACAAGAACTACACACCAACTACACACTTATTATCACCTTCCCAAACTGTCAATAAAAAACGTCACTTTTCTGTACCCTGTGCATGTCATCTGCCTCATTTGTGGACTTTGTTCGTGCAGCATTGTGACACATGCCTCCTGCAAGTCACCTGGGAAGGGGTATCACAGGTATGGAGGCACTGAGGGATGCTGGCTTGGATTTCAAAAGGACATTGCTCCTGCCACCTTTTGATTTCAACGTGGAAGTCCCAGTTCCCAGCTGTAGGTACCAAACAGAGGTGTTTGATGGGGTCTGGGGAGCTCTAGGCTTCCCAAAGTGTTATAGTAGAAAGACTTGAGAGTGGGACAGGGCTCCAGATGTGCTTTTCTCCCATCCCTGCAGCAATCTCATTCCTCCCTGACAACCATCAGGGGCACCAGCTCTGCTGAGACCAGCAGCAAGCTCTGCCTACCTAGGCCTGGACACCATCCTTCCCAACCTGTCCCTGGACTGAAACCTGCAGCTCAAACTGATCCAACTCCTGGCAACTGGAACCAGCCTGGAACTTGTCTTGGTGGTACAGAACAGTCACACCTCAGCTCACGCTCCTTCTCCATGGCTGCTCCTCTGCCTTGCTGCCTAATCTCTCATGGCCTTTCCCATGCATTGCCCTGCTGCAGGTCATTTAATAGTGACACATGTGATCAGGAGCCAGGCAGAGGACATTCACTCATGGCAGCTACTGCTCTCCATGATGCCCGATGCCAAGTTGAGGTGTGTTAAACCTTTCCACCTCTCACACGCCTCCAGCGGCCGCGCAGGTTGAAGCGGAGGGATGCTCAGAGACAGCCTGGCCCTGCAGCTGGAGAACCCCAACGAAATGCCCTCACAAAGCAGCCCAGCCTGGCTTGCACAGTGGCTGCCCTGTGCCCTGCACCGCGTTGCAAAATCCCCCGTTGCTGTGACTAAGAGTCACGTCTGCAGCTCAGCTTCGGTTTCTATCTCTCTCAGTCCTGAGATGGAGACGGGGAAGTGTCCGATGCTTTCTGTTCTCCTTACCTAGGGCTCCCTGACCACGGCTGTTCTCAGGAGCCCACGGGGAGGGACCTTTCAGTCAACGCCATCGCGTGAGGGGCTAAACACCAGCAGGGCTGGGGCTGTCCAGAGCTGCTGACATCAAGGAAAAGGGAAGTGGCCGGTGGCCCCAGCGGGCGACGTTCTGCAAGAGGCGGCTAAAAATAGGGGCAGTCCCTGCAACGCTTCCGTCCTGCCGCCGACACACGCGCAGCTTCAACGTCCCACCGGCCCCGCTCCTTCCTCCTGGTGGGCTCCACGTCACCAGCAGCCCTCCCTGCTGTCCTCAGGAGCTGTGAAGTGTTGGCAGCTCCCTCCCACCCTGCTGCAAGCGGCCACTTCCCCTGCCTGCCCCGTGCGCACTTGGCTTGCAAAGGAGAAGTGGGGCAAGTCCCCAGTGACGGCCTTGCCCTAAGAAGGCACTAAAAGTCCCAGAGATGCTGAAGACCAGAAGAGTTTCCCACAGTGGGGTGTTTGTTCGGTAAATGAAGTGGTGGCAAGTGTTTGAATATCCCACCATAATATTCCCAAACGTTGCCTTTCGGTTCTTATTCTTGGAGAATTCAGAGCTGAAAATGGCCTGAACCTGCTTCTTGGGAAAAAAGAAAACAACTGACCCCAGGATGTAGAGGAGGGGATGTGAAGGGAAACTCTTCTGCATGGTCTGGTGGCCTTGCCCCTGGAAGCAGGGAGATGGCTGTTAGCAGGCCAGTGATATTGTGGGTGTTGGATGGTGGCACACGGAAGATGGAGGCACCAACAACGTGCTGTAGGAAGAGCAAGAGTGTTACCAGTTGAGCCAGGGCTGTGGGTGAGAACAGAGCTCAGTGAATGGCCATCACCATTAAAATGAGGAGAAAGCAACAGAGTCTATTAACCCAGATGAAATGGCAACTGTTAAAAATGGCCCGTGCTCTTTGCTCAAGGTTTTTCAAATCCTGGAGGAGTAATGCCCATGGGAAGCTGGGCTGATTGGGAGCTCATTAGTGTTTCTGTCTTCCCTGCTTTTCAATCCAGCAGGTACCAGGAAGGGCAAGGCAGCACGTGCTGGACTCCTGGTAAAGATAAATAGGATGAGGGAAATCCAAGATCTGGGCCACAAGAAAGCCAACGGAGTCCCCTTGCTGTGAAAGGACTGAAGGATGAGGAAGAACTGCCCTGGCATGAGAGGGCTGCTCCAGGGCACTGGCTAGTAAAAGACAGCAGAAAAGCATTCCACTCACAAGTCACGCCCACAGAGCAACACATTTTTTCTCCAGACCAAGCCAAAATCTGTTTCCTGAAGCCTCTTTGTCACCAGACTCCTTTGGAGGAGTGGCAACATCCAGTGTGTGTAATGCTGGCTAGGAACAGGACCATGGCAGGAGCAGGGTGCAGCCCCAGTGCAGGCAGCTGCTGTGGGCACACGTGTGTGTGGAGGAGGATGCTGGAGGTGGGGGGAGGCTGGTTCCTCAGCAGACAGTTTGAAATTTCTCAGTCTAGTGCAGAACAGAAGCATTTGTGAGCTCTCGCTGCTTCTCAGCCTTGCTAACCACCCTCCTCTCGAGACCATCCTGGGTAGGCTTCCTGAGTGGCTGCTTTGTGGTTTTCACCGTTGCAATTTCGTATCTGCATCTTAATTCAACCTCTTTATCTCTCTTCCTTGCCCTGCCAGAGGTCACAAAGGTGGGAAACTTGGGCCCTTGGTGAAGTTGTGCCTCTGTGTCCTTCAGAAGATGCTGTGGGGATCTGGGGAGCCAACCCAGGACCTCACCTGGGCTGGGGAAACAGGTCTGCAGCCCTTCAGGTCAGCGCTCACGTGTGGCCTTCAGGACAGAGGGGCTTCCAAGGGCTTGAGGCAGTGCCAGGGAGCCAGAGGGATGGGACACAGAATGTTGGCTTCCAGAAGGTCCCTTGAGAAGACTGCACATGGCTCAGCTCCTTGGTTGACTTTTGAGGCCCCCCCACCCCATTGTTCCGCTCCCCAGGCAGGTGAGCGCGTCGGAAACCGCGAGGGGAGGAAGCCAGTTTCCAGTGCTCTGCTCAGGGGTGGTGTTATGCTTGTGTGTGTGGTTTTTTTCCACAAAGCCAATGTTTTGGGTCACCAGCGCTATTTTAAGATGGATTTTGCAAGTTCCTTCTCGAAAGCACACCTCCTTGAGGCGGTGCTACAGCACCATCTGGTGGGGTGCAGCCAGGCTCCAGCAGGACAGGGGCTGCTCTGCTGCAGATGGTGAGTGAGAGAAGCTGCTCTTCAGGACACCCAGTTACACTGCCCGAGTGCAGACACATCAATGGGAGCAGAGGTGAGATCTTTGTCCACCTTCAGGGTGCACAGGCCCTTGGCAAGAGCTCTTTGAAAGCACATCCTACCTCCATGCAGTGAAGTGTCCTGGTCCTTGCTTGCTTCACGTGCTCTGTCTGATAATAAGGTGTGCTGAAGCTCTGGTGCCCTGAGATCTAATGACTTGTGTACTGGACAACCCCCTGTTACATAAACCACACCGTCATGGGGAAGAAGCAGTTGGGGCAGCTTTAGACCCAAGTCCAAGGCACGACTGGCACGAGTTCACCATAAGCACAAGCATAAACCACTCTCACCACATCTTTTCCTTCACAGGCAGCTACTGCTGTGGTTCAGGTAGGATAGAAGAGGGTAGGAAAGTGCCCATGTGCAAGGTCTTAGCTAAGTAAATTCACTCATAGTTTGTGAGGTGTTTGATGAGAGATTTGGGGTGTCAAAAGTTACATACAGGGTATCATCCATTCTCACTGGGAAACAGAGCATAGTGTGGTCATGTTGTTGTTCAAGGATACGAGGTACAAGCTACTGGACTAAATTCCAGCCCAGGAACAGGTTTCTAGAGTGGAGAAGTCCAGGAGAGTACGTGCAATGAGCAGATACAGATTCTGGACCATCCAGGGTAAAGCAAATTGAATCAAATGGAGGGCAGGTGTGGGCAGAAAGCTGACAGCAGCATCCTGGCAGGGCAGCCTACATGACCAGCAGTGCCTCTTCCACAGTGCTAGAAACTGGCTGCAATAATTCGAGGGGAAAAAAAAAAGAGGAAGCTTTTTAAATGTATAAACAGCCTTGTTGCTTTGAGCACGTCACTGTTCGGCTAGGCAGTGACAGGAACTGGCAGTGCTGTGAAGGAACATGGCCATGGCCATGCGTGTGAGAAACTGGAGCTGCTTGTTTACATGTGCTGTTAAACAGCCAGTGTGACCTGGAGCTCTACTGGGGGAAAGACAGAAGGAACAAAGCCAAGTGCAATCAAAAGCCCTGCCACCCCCCAACTAAAATCCACCCCAAATTTTAACAAGTTTGGGGTACCCCTGGCTTTGGAGGCCCTACAGTGGGGGCTTTTTCAGATTTTAATAACTTCAGCTATACCAATAGGTGCCCAGCTCCTTTAAGAGTGTCCTGCTACACCTTACCTCTAGGAACCACAAATATCCACAGGCATCTGCCAGGCAAAGAGAAATCAGCTGCCTTGGAAGGCCAGAGCTGGCTGCTGGGTAAAACAAGCCCAGTGTGCACGTAGGATCCTGCTGAAGCTGCTGTCAGGGTCTCCAGTGATGCATTATTTTAACTCCATAGTTAATCTTGATGAGTAGGTTTTACCATCCACCCTCCTCCTCTCCCTCAGCACTCCCTTGGGGTCCTAGGCCCAGCAAATCAATAGAGGTGATTGTCCTTTGAACATCTCCAGCCTACCCAGTAGCATTTCACTACAGCACATAATTTGGCCTTGTTTCTAACCCAGCCTGTTAACCCTTGCACCTCCACCCAAGGGCTGAATGGCTCCCTTATGTGGAGTCAGTGTTCCTGCTGTACCCTTGGGGCTGACACGTGTGGAGCACTCAGCTTGTGCTGCTGCCCCAGCTCCAGCCCTCTGCCAGGCTCTGCAGATCTCCCCGGGGTGCAGGGCTAACAACTGTCCCAAGGTTTGCAAGGAGAGGGTGGAAGGGTGAGTGACTGCAGGGCTGGTAAGGTGGGAAACGTGCCCTCAGGTACTGCAAGCAAAGAGCGTTTAGTCTTCCAGCAAACACAGGCTAAGAGGAGGGAATGGAGGAACCTACACCGTGGAAATGACACCTCCCAAAACCCTGGTGAGAAAACTAAAGGCACTAAGGAGCTGCACAGCACCCAGCTCTAAGATCAGGGTGGAGAACTTCCCACCTCATGGCCCTTGACCCTCTCCCGGAGCAGGTACAGGTCCTGCAGCATTTCTTTCTACTCAGAAGCATGCTGCTACAGCACCTCGTTTTTGAGAGAGAACCTTTTTGTCTCCTCAGAAGAACCAGCTCCACACCCAGCAGCAGCGAGAGCAGCCACTAGATGGCATGAATCGGAGCTCAGCCTGGCCTAGAGGAAGGGTAACATTGGGAACACAAGGGGCAGGCACAGGGATGGATAGACCTGCTATGATCACCTGAGACACATTGTCCAACTGCACCCCCAAGGTATGAGTGGAACCTTTAACAGAAATTCAACATTTGTGTTGTCTTATGTCACCTCCGTTTGCTGAGGAGACATTTGTGACAACTGCTCTTCAAGGATCAGGTCAGGAGAACAAGGGTAGGAGGAATGACAGATTTACTGCAGATGCATCATGACTCGAGAGCTTTGTTCCTCTCAGCTTTGCAGGGCTGGGAGCAGAAGCTTTCTGCCAGTTGGAAGGGATGATTCCCAGCTTTCTCATGGAAACTGTCAGATGTTGGAACATGCTGCCTGTCAAAGATATGACTTTAAAGAAGTCTATTTATGGTTAGTGTAATGTGTACCTTACACTCCTGTGCTCTGTGAAGTTGGAAGTAAGGCACCTGATATGGATAATTTGTTCCAATGCAGTCTAAAAATGTTCTATTTTAAAAACAACCTGGTTTCTGAACTACATTAATAGTTCAGTCAAGTTTCAGACTATGCTGTGTTCCCTGCAGTCTACCAAGCAAGTCTGTGTCTACTAATCCAGATACCCAACTTGTAGATATCATCTCCCCACAGGAGCACAGCCACAACTTCAGTTTTCTGTAGACCTTTTGCTCTTCAGCAGAACACCAGATATTAAGAAAAACAAGCACCTACGTTCTTCAGCTTATCTCCAGATCATTCACTGGAGGAAACCTCTAAATTGGAACTGTTGTCATGAGTGTAAAGGTTGTATTCCCTCCTGTGGCCTGTTTGTACCAGCCTTTGACACTGAAACTGCCACCTGTCAAAGCTCAGACTCCCTCCTGTTCTTTTCTTCCCTTCAGGGCTTCTCTCATAAAAGCAATTAATTAAGTGTATACAATCACAGCTCATTTTATATGTCAGGTAAACTTTAAACCCAGAACTTTACAACCCAATGAAAAACGTAATTTTCATTTCCAACTCTACCATTTGCTGCTCTGAAACCTCCTCAGAATTGTTAGGACTTCCTTGTATGTTAGTCTTGAGGTTTGGCTTGGTTGGTTGTTTTTTCCTTTAGGAAAAAACAACAAAAAATCCCATCTGCTATTCATAGTCTGCCCTCTTTAAGAAAAACCCCCAACGTGTGGTGACACAGCAGGAAACGGGGGGGGAGGAGAAGCCAGACCACCCTTCCGCCTTCTCCCCATGTACACTTTAAGAGCTCAAGCCTTGCTGACACAGAAAGAGACATGGAAAAAATCACATGCAGAATGAATAAAAATTTGGGCTCCACAGTCCGTTATTTCTCCAGGCATTAATATACCAAAGGAAACAACAAAGAGCTGAGTAACCAGGGACTGAACCTCTCCTTTGAGAAAGCTGTTTTCAGCTGCTGAAGATTCCTATCCATGCCCTTCAAATAAATATCGAGAAGGCTGCCAAGTTCACACCTTCCACAAACAAACCCTTCCCAAGAGAAAGATGAGATTTTATATTCTTAGTACTTTAGAGGCTCACCTTCTCCTCACCTCAACACCTTTGTATGTCCTATGGGGAACAAAGAGCCACTGGTTGCCACCTTGAAAAACCTGCGACAGAATTAGCGAGAGGTCTCTCTGACCTGTCACGTTGTGCTGGCAGCACCACCCTGCAATCTGCAGCCCTTCCTTACCTGCTGCTGCATTTAAAACCAGTGCTATGGGTAGGCCAGGCTTTGTTCAGAAATAAGCTGTATGTATTTATGGATGCAATCACAACAACCTTTATAAACTTGCTTAAGACCTCAAGGCGTCTGGGGAGAGAAGGGGAGGCTGGTTCTTTGCTCAGTGTTCACCTTACTGCTGCCACCCCTGATTGAATCCACAGAGAATTATGGAAGGGAAATGACACTGTACAAAAAAAATAAAGAATTAATAACATTTACAAGATGTACATTATCTCTGTATTTAAACAATGTGCAGGGTGAACATGCTGCAGTCAGAAGCATTCCAGGTCCCTGATATTGCACTTGCCAATCTCAAAGGTACTAGCCTGGGCAGTGGACATTTTGGGGAGTTTTTCTGGTAAAAAACAACTTAGAAAGCAATTTAAGAGAGCTGAGCACACCCAGCCCTCCCAATGGAGCTGTATCTAGTAAGGTTCCCCTGAAAAGCCTTTTCTGTGTGTACAAAGCCAACAGCAGCAACACTGACATTACTAAACAAAACTGCAAAGTAAGCCAGAAAAAGGGTTTATTTTATTAGGAATGGTACATTGAAACACACGTAAGACTTTGGGATTAATTTACATATTTTTTCCAAAAATGTTTCCCTTTAATGATACAGAAGTTAAAAAAATCTAATACCAAATTATAAGAACAAACAGTATTCGCAGTGGAAATTTCTATTAATCAAAACAACTGTGCATTCAGGAGATTTAAAGAAATTACCCTCTTTACATTTTAACATGATTAACTTTGCCTGACACAACTGACTACACTTTTCCTGGGATTTTTTTTTTTTTTTGCTGCTCTCATTACTAAAATAACCTTCCTTTCCATCAAGACTATTACTAGTCATACACACGTTATTCAGTATCATACTTTTGGGTATGAAAGCTATGTCACTTTTATAAACATCAAAAACATGGACATGCATATTGACATTTCTGTGCAGTTTTATGGAGTCACCTGTCAAATAAGGCCTCTACATACAACACCACATACTAGTGAATTACTGGAGAATTATTATCATGGTCCCCCAATAATCCGGACATCTGGATGGTACATCTCATTGTAACAGGAAATTCCAGCTTTCACTACTGCTTAACATTGTATTGATTCACTATCCAAATGAGCAATATTCAACTAACCAATGTGTATTCCTGAAAGTCTGCTGCAAATTAAGCACATTATCAAGGTCGTTTAAAGCTGGAACTTAAACCAGCCCGTTAAGCCAAGCAATGGAGGGGGGGGGAGGAAAAGGTGAACTCTAAATTCAGCTGGTCCATTCATTCTCACACAGAAAAGTAGCCACAGAACTTTAAAGGAATAAAATCTATACTTCCTGTTCTCGGACTCAATACCAAGGACAAAAGCTATTGTACAGAGTATTTTGGAAGTCAAAGGCCTTGGAGGTGGAGAGGAAAGTGGGGAGCAAGAGAGGGAGAAAAGCAGCATTATTGTCTCATCCCGTTACCTCAGCATTATGTGTACATAATATATCTATGATAGAAATGTTTACTAATAGCAGGGGAAAAAAAATAAAATAAAATAAAAAAAAGACTTCCCACTCCAGACTTCACTGAAAGGAGAAAGCTGAGAGCCCCTCCCCACAGAGATGGCCTATTTGATGACAGGCACTTTGGCAATGTAAGAGGAGGTTACCCTTTCATCACGTTAGACTCTTCCCCTCCCAGTTCTCGTGTGTAAATCACCTCAAGTCTCCAGGAAACTCGACTCACAGAACGCATGACCCGGCCGGGATGGCGGTTAACTACGGCTATGGGCAGAGCTCGACCTGGAGCGAGATTTCCTTTTAGAGGAGGAGGGAGAAGGGGAGGAGGGTAACAAGCTGGAGCGGTGCCCCTTCTGGGAGTAGCTCTTTTTGGGTGTACGGCTGCGGGAGCGAGAGCGGGAGCGAGAGCGGGAGCGGGACCGGGAGCGGGACCTAGACCTGGACCTGGAGCGGGAGCGGGACCGGGACCGGCTGTCCGAGCGGGACGATCCCGTAGACCTGGACCTGGAGCGGGATCTTGAGTAGCTCCTTGAGCGAGACCTGCTTCTAGAGAGACACAATTAAAGAGCTGTAGTCTCAAACACACTCCATTTAAACCCTCAGCCACTCTATGCACAGCACATCTGGATGGCTGCTGGATTTCTGTTGTGCTCCACCACAACCAACTCTCAGTCCAGGGCCAGCCCTGACATCCTCTGCTAGTTTGTCAAAACAGGAGCTGCCTAATAAAAGATGCCTTCCTCCCACCCCCAATGGGAGGAGACAAGTTTTTAGCCATTTATCAAGAAAATGAAAATTCCTACCTGTCACATTTATTCCCTCTGGAAACACCCATGTCAATTAGTCAGGGTTTCGCTTAAGAGGCTAAAAAAAGCCTCTAGAGGCATGGAACAGCAGCACACTTTAAGGCCTGAAAGTTTAACACCTTCTCTAGATATGCATCCCTTTTTTTCCAATAAAAGAGATGGGTTTAAGAGAGAGAATGAAAGAGCTGCACATAAATATTTAATGATTAAATGGCCTTGGGAATAATGCAAGCAAGCTAACTGTTATTCTTCATTCTCATGAAAAATTTGCTTTGACAATTATTTGAGAGATTTCACAGGACCGAAGTGGCTTCCCATTAAAAGGCTTTCAATACTAGAATTCATAGGTTTTTTTAAAAAGTTCTTTCATTTAAATACCAAGTTTTATCTTTGGGGAAAAAAAAAAAAAATCTCCTCACTCTCATTCAGAAGTGTTCTGTTTACTGTTTTCAGCAAGGTAGCTCTTATCTCAATCTGTTTACACTGCTAGAAAGTGGGTCTGTGCAGTGATATTTAGCTTGAGGCCAAAGAATTAGATAATAAAACTTTGGCATTGATACTGCCCAAATCCATGCCCTCAGCAGAATTTTATCAGGTCAGGTGACATACCTATGCCTTCTGTGATCTTCAGTCAGCTTAATTCTACGTCCATTCAGCTCAGTGCCATCCAATTTTTCCAGTGCACTCTTCATATCACTATAAGATGCAAACTCCACAACCCTGTACAACACCAGGAAAATAAAAGAGTTTCAGAGACACTGAAAAACCAAGTCTGGGCCTTTTTCAATCTGTTGATTCACAGCTTGATGTTTTATCTTCTGAAAGCTAATTTTTAACTTGGTTAACAGGAAAATATGACAGTACCAGGCCTAGCCACCCACACCTTTCACATCATCTTAAACATTACTAGAACTCTCATCTGCAATGGGATGGGAGAAAATCCAGGAAGCTACACAAACCTGCACTAGCTGAAGAAATACCTCTCAATCCTCCACCTAACTGCATTCTTAAGAAACAAAATAAACTTGCAGACTTTCCTGCCCTATTTGGATTTTTAACAGTTTTTTAATGGAGAAGTTTCAGCATCTAAGACACACCAGAGATTTATGTTTCATTTCTTTTACATTACAAGGATCAGTTTCAGTTCTCATACAGACAGACACAAAATGAATTTACCCTTCATTCCTGTTGTTTCTGTGTGCATCCACATAGGTGACCTCTCCTGCCTTTCTCATGACATCTTTCAGGTCCTGCAGCAAAAGTTAACGTTTTAGCCTTAAACAGGACACAAACCAGTCAGCTAGCAGTAATACCCCCCTAAAACTTCCTCTGCTAAAATTGCTTAATGCTTTTATATTTATATATACACATATAACTTAGAAGTTTTTGAATCAACCTATGTAATAGCAGCTGCATACAGAATCCCTCATTTCTACAACTACAGTAAATAAAATATTGCTCTTAAAATGATCCTGCCCCAAAACCAGCTGTTATGAAAACACAATGCAATACGTAAAATACCAACATATACACTGAAATCAGAACAGATGAGAAGTATTGTATTAACCATAAAGTATTAAATGTAAATTTTCACGACTAGGATCCCAGTTAAATAACAATCCAATACATGTAGACAAATTAATTCTACGTGCTCACCTCCCCCACCTTCACAGCATAATTAAAAGCAAAGAGGTGTAATTACTGTATAATTAATAATTTTACAATGGGAAAAACTTTCTCATATGTCACTTGAGTCTCTGTCACGCTCTGGTGCCACGTCAATAGGCACCGTTTTATTTAACTTAACGGGCACTAACCACGCAGACACTAAAATTACTTGCTCAGCAATAGGATAAAGTACAAACAAATAATGCAAAAGGTCACAAAAAGCTAAACATTGGTGTAAGTTAAAGCAGTACTTTTCCCAAACAGTGTATCTGGTAGTTTAGAATCCCAGACTACTCACCGCAACACGCCACAAGCGTTAAGAAGGTACCTTAAGCAAAGAGTTGCTTGTCCAATACCTAGCTGGCCAAGAGGACCTCTCTTACATGAGCAAGGCAGTGATGGCTCATGGCAATGTGCTCCACGGAGGAACCAGAGGCCCTGAAAGCACTGGACATAGGCTCCAGAAGTGGCTAAAGAACCCGAGGATGATCTGTGCTAGCCAATCGAGATCAAACCCAGGCAAACCAAGATCTAGATCGCCAAAAAACAGGAGTGTCATAGGAACCAAAAGGAAAATTCAGAACAGGCCAAACCCTAGAACTTCAGCCACTAGAAAACCCCCAAATCTTTGGTTCTTTTCTCTCCACACAAGAAAAATGAGGGTTAACCAAATCAGGGTTGTTAGAAGAGGTTCGAAATGCACTTGGTTAGAAATATGCTGAAGGAAGGAAAGACTACAAAACAAAAAGCCAAGAAAAACTTCAGAACATTTGCCACAGAGTAAGAGAAGGCTTAGTTTTATCTTATCTTTTAATTAAAACTCAACAGTTTTATTTTTAAAATGGGCATATGCAAACTAGTAGATATTTTCCTCATTTCACATGTGCTTAAAACAAAGAAACCTTAATAGCAAACAAAACTGGGTCCTACAGCACCATTAAAGTACTTCAACCTCAGGATGTTTATCCCAATTTAGAGACAAGGTTTTGACTCCGCTCAAGTCATTGAGAACGTGACTTGCCAGCTCCTGGTCTGG
Organism: Brachypteracias leptosomus; assembly: GCA_013401335.1. Classification (NCBI taxonomy): domain Eukaryota; kingdom Metazoa; phylum Chordata; class Aves; order Coraciiformes; family Brachypteraciidae; genus Brachypteracias; species Brachypteracias leptosomus. Next base: position 385,283 of record VYZX01009649.1, on the reverse strand, counting down.
TTAAAAGGAAGTCAGAACACATTACTCTACATCATTATTTTCTAATTCGGTAACTTTGGGATCTAAAATTGAGGCCCCCACAGCCTTGCTACACTATGTTGAATCCTAAGGATCATCACCATGAAACACCATTTGAAATAGTGATGTCAGTGCAATTAAGATGCCATCATTATTGCTCAAAAGACAGTAAATGTGCATGTGTTGTAACAGCTCAACAGAGTATTTGCTATTATCAGGGGAATATTTTAAAGTCACCTGGTTCTACTTAACCAGTGGAACAGTCAGATTTTACCCCAAGTTTACTGTTCTGGTTCAATTAAACACCACAAGAACATCCCTGCTGTCCTTAGCAAAGGAAAATATGGGGTAGGACAACCATAAATAGGAAAAACACATTAAAAATTCCATCTTGATGTAACAATGGATCTAATTTTCCCAACTGTGTGAAAATTCAGACAGCGAAGGACTAAGGAGGGTGGCTGGAAAGCTCTGAACACAAACATGTTTGCCAAAATAAGGAGAATTCTGACAGTTTGTCTACTACTTAGATATGAGATTATCTACAACAATATAGTCAACAACTTGAGGAAACTGCACACAAATCTGTGGTTGACTTATTTAAATAGCCCAACACGTTACATTTAAAGGAGACAGAAGTGCTCAAAGCAGGGGAGATGCACACACCAAAGATGAAATGATGCACCTGAAAGCAAGGCTCCATACCGACAGTGCTTGCCAGAAGCTCAGGGATTAGAAAGGAAGAATAATGCCCCTAGTGCTAAGGTATTAGCTGCTTTATCTGCTGTGCAGGTAGCAGAGTTAGAAGTAGTTAAAACACCATGGTCAGTACCACAGCAGAACAGCTCCAAAACTACACGAGGCCTGCATGTGGATGTTAGCTTCAAACGGTTTCTATTTAGGCAGGTATCAAGAAGTAAAGTATTTTATGCTAACTTAAATATTAAAGAGAGGCATTAAAACATTTAATTAGAATCCCAAAGACTTAGTATGAAATCTGAACTGGGTAGGCTTCAGACTAAAATGGTAAGCACACATAAAGCCATTATAAATATTCACAGGTAAAATGAAAGTTACAGAAACACTAATTTTTTTTAAGTTATGAATTCAACACTAAACAGCATCACAAGATGTACCCTCCTTAGCACTCCACTCTCAGGTTCCAAGTGCTGTGTTTTGTAACAACCTCTTCATATACATAACTGCAGAGCATACCCAGAAGATACTTAGATGAAATCCGCTCGTTCATCACAACTCAGAAGTTGGGTTTTTTTAGTTATTCAATAATTAACACAACTGTACAATTATGAACCTTCTGAACCTGTCATGCAGAAGATAAACAAACCTAGTCCAACCGTTTATCTGCTGGACTGTAGCCAAGCTCTTATGAAACACACCAGCAGAGCTCCAAGCAAGCTAAAGAGCCTCCTCGTGTGGACTGAGCTGCAAGACCAAGGCTTTGAACACTCAACATATTCTGCTGCATCTTTCAGGACACTAATTAAAGTACCTTCTTTCAAAGAATATAAAGGTTAATGAACAAGACTAAACTCTGCTGGTCACTCACCTTTTGTAAACAGCATTTCTTGCTATGCCCTCAAAAAGTAAACTTGCTATAGTCTGTGCACCATGCAGAACAACTAAAGGAACCGATGATATGGTTATTCTGTTAAAAGCCAGCTAGGAGTTAGCAAAACACCAGCAAGGGGTGGAAATAAGAAGGGTGGTAAGAAAGCTTCAAAAGACAATTACTGAACGTGTGGGGTTTTAAAAAAAATATCTACAGTAAGCATACTTTACACAGGAGCTTTCTTAAAGATTCCCTTTATTAATGACATACTGCAGACTTCTCAATCGTGCATCATGTCACAAAGATATTTTGCAAAACATAAGACCATAAATTCCACTCAAAACAAAAGCAAGTGCTTCCAGGTGTAACAACACAACAGGATGACACAGTTTGAATGGATGCTGTGCTTTAATAATTCAGCAATAATCTAGAGTCTTCAAAAGCTCTATTGGTTGGGGAAACACAAGCAAGCATGCATCAATTCCCAACTACAAAATCCAGGTAGAGAACTATTTGCACAGCTGGGAACAGAAGACTTCCCTAAGTGTCTGAATGCTGATTTTTAGCAATCACTGAAGCTTTTCTGGCTTGTTTTTATTGAGGCTAAATATTTATGATGGCTTTATTAAGAAATTAGGCTGAGAGCAGCCTACTTACAGAGTAGGAAAGTAAGGTGTAAAAGAAAAGAAGGTAAGATGTTAACTCACCTGCCAGCTGATACGGGACGAAAGGTTTTCAACGATGATCCTGTGTTCAGTACGAACAGGGGGCCCGTACCGGCTACAAGAGGGCAGAGGGAGAAAAAAAGGACAAAAGTCTCCAGTGTAAGGAAGTTAGAACTTCAGAAATCTGATGTTTTCTAGAGTTTGTTGATTTAAATATTTCCCTTGTTGCTGGACTGCAGATTTGATTCTCTCTAGTCAAGAATAAATTCTGCTTTGTGTCAGGGAGATAGAAGGCACAATTTGAAGGCATCTTAGTTCATGCTTCTAAATTCCAAATCACTTGTTAGTATTTATAAATGCCACCATGACCTATATTAGATATTTCTGTGGGTAGAAATACTCTTTAGTAAAATGAGAGCTAGGCTGCCCTGAAATAACTGGTGGTGTACAGTTCCTGAATGAAAGCCTGGGGTTTTTTTCACTTGACCAAAACTTAAAGATCCTCTCAAAAAAGAAAATGTGGCCTGAAAATGTTCATACAGAAGAGCAAGATATCTGGAAAGAATACTGCCCTTGCAGGTCATTTCTGTTCCCTATCCTAATCATTCTGAATCCAAAAGGATCTGAGATCCATGGAAAAAACTATGCCAGCCTTTTGATAAGTAATGCAGTATTCTAACAATAGCACTATTCGCATTGCTACAAAAGGAGTCAAGAATAATGAACACTGACCTTAGAGAAGATTATTCTCATCTCCTCCTCCCACAGAAACGAACTCCTAAATTGCGTGTATTGATTTGTACACTGAAGCACAGGCAATTTCATTTCAGCGCATACCTCAAAGTGTCCCAATTTTTTTCAGAACATCCAGATCTTCCGGGCATTTAAAGAGAGGTCCCAGAGTCCCCAGACTGGCAGGCTGAGTCTCTCTTTCCATTATTGCAAACCGCGGCCTCCTCCTGTCTGGCACCGGCAGCCTGACGCCACCAGCGTGGCTACAGCGTCAGACGCCCACGACCTCCAATCACACTTCCTACTTTAAAAGTCCACTTTTAGCCTGGACCTCGGACCAATTATAGCGCATCAAGGTTACTGCCACTAAAGAAAAAACAATCTAATTAGCATACTTGCATATGCAAATTAGATGCTCCAGACACCGGTTTGTAACTGGCAGCAATTCCGACTTTGAAACAAATGCAGGGGTTTATGTCAATCAAGCCTTCGTCTTTCTTCCAAACTCTACCCTGCCCAGGCCACAGCTATAAATGTTTCTACAGTGTAAATTATTCCAGACATCTTTGCTTCACACAGGCTGATGTAGTTGTCTAGAGGGACATATGCAAGTCTGCAGAACTTTCACAAACTCCACTGCAAGTTGGCGCAATGTTCACCACTGGCTCCAAGCACTGAAAATGAGCAAATCCACAAACACTGTGTGTCCACTAATGGGTACTGTGGGTTGGAGCTACACCCCAGTTTTCAGATTCCACTGGTGGACAGAGGCTTTCCTTCTGCAAGGCACCTGCTCGGTCAGCAAACTTAAGTCAATGGGTATTTAAACACTTCTTCATGCCCTAGCATCTTGTGCCCTAGCACTGCTCCTCAAACACTGCTCCTCTCGTATGTTGTGCTGAAGTCAGCACTTTGATAACCATACAACTGGAAGTGTGAAAGCCTGGTTAGATGGTAAAATAAACTATTGTACTACAATAATCCTACTTAGGTTATAAGCTCAGTTTAATGACAAAAGCCTCAATCGAGAAGCTCTGGCATTCTTCTTGATTTAGTGTCAAAACCAGCCAACCCAGCTGCAGCTTTAGTCCTTCACATCATTTACACAGTGGTAGGAAGCAAGACTACTGTAGTGTCTACAACATGGAGAGGGAGCATTCCATAACAGCTTTGGGAACATCTGCAAGCCAGTTAAACAGCTCTAAAATCCAAATTCCTCTCAGTCAGAGGAGGTAAATAATAGTAGTGGACCTCCAAGGCTGGAGAACATAAAACTTCTTTCATGAAGCTATACAAGGAAACAGAGCTGGATCCCTAGCTCCAACCACAAGAAGAAAACAGTATTTCAGTGCAGTTCTTCAGTTACTGTGTGTGTAGGAAACAGAGTCCAGACCACCTACCTAGATCCACTCTGCGACTGGTAGTAACTGAACCGTTGCGCAAATCTGCCCCTTCCCCGTCGGGCTCGAGCGTGCTCAATTGTAACCCTTGTGATAGGAACAAAACAGGACAAGTAAACAAAAAATAAAACACAAACTAAGTATTTGTCACTAACTGAAATCTTTCACAACTGGAAGCACATGTGCACGAACAAGAATGATCTTGCCCTTGCCAGCAGTGATTTATAGCACAGTCACAGGCATTTCTTAAGGACCCAGAGCAGTGGTGTGCTCTTGTCTCATTCATCTCCCTCAGTCTTTCACAAAAATTGCCATGGGTCTGTAATTCAGACTGAAACAACTAAATCTGCTCAACCACAGCCCAAGAGCAATCACAGAGGGAGAAGAGCACCAACATAAATAACAACAAGCTAATGACCTAAGCTCAGCTTCCACAATCCAAATGACCGTAACACGTGATGACTACAGTCCCCACTGTTGCAAACTGAAGGACAACACTCCCAAGGATGAGAGGCTGTCATCAACTTATATTCCAAAGTCAACAGATGGACAAATAACAAATAAGTAAGTTCAATTCACTTTTACCAGACCCTGAGTTAGCTTTCAAGGAGAATTAAGTTCAAGTGGAGAAAACAATCAGTGCCACTCCCAACCACCACTCCTCCAGTCCCAAACTGTCTTCGCCTTGTAGAAGACTGTAGCCAGGACCCCAATGACTCTCTTCAGATAAAGTTATGGAAGGTGTATCCCACCACAGGGCCACAGGAGACAGCTGTCAGAGCACAAGCCAATGCACTGTGTGTGGATGCAAAGCACTTTTGCTGTTCTGCAGTGAAACTATGGCATAACGCTTACCTTTCATCACACAACTCTTTACCATTTAGTTCATAAATTGCATCATCAGCATCTCTGTGGTCTTCAAATTCCTAGAAAGAAAATAGGAATTAAAAAAAGTATTTTCTCTTGTAGTAGATTCGAATGTGAAATTTACAAAAACACGTTTTGTAACATTTCTGCAGCAAGTATCAGTCAGAACTTTGAACAAGGAAGTGGTTTCCTAGGACCTTTATGACTGAAAAGCCATTCCCATCCACGACCACTTCTTCTTCCTCCACCTCACAAACTCCTCTGGCCTCCCCCAGTTGCTTCAATATAACTACTTGAAGGACTTGTATAAAACAAATTAAATGACCTGGTTTGTTACAAAAATATCTAAAACACTTTTTGGGAGAGAGGTGAGAGGATTATTTCAAGGCATACGGTTTAAAACACGCAGGGAAATCCTATATAACAGCACAGCTGGTCAACTGCAAACAAAAGCAGGAGAGATGTGCACTTCCAAAACCCTCTTTAAGAGATCCAGGGCTGATTCAATTCTCACTGAATCAGCACAGAAGGAGTAAAGCAGAAAAAAAAGCCCTTCTGTTTTTTTTCTGAGCAAATCCAGCTCACTAGTCTGGCAAAAAGGTGCCTGTGTAAGAAGAGTAAGAAACAAGAGCCCCTGCTCAGCACTGGCCACCTGTGGGTCTGGATCAGCTGTAACATGCAGTTCCACCAACCCCTGCAAGGGAACCTGGCACTGGGCTGTTGGCAGCAATGCTGCTGTAGTCAGCCCCAGCAGCCTCTGCCCACTGGCCAGCCCACTGGGTCTTGGCAGAGCTGTTTGTACAGCTCTGCAGGAAACTAGGTCAAGAAGCCTCTCCAGATGAAAAACAGCACACTGGGCAGGAGGGGGGTGGAAAAGACACTGGTATTTTTCAACCAGATCAGCTTCCCAGGTAGGATCATTGTGTGGCCAAACAACTGTGGTAACACCGTGTGAGGCAAGGGGAGGAAGGGAAGAAATAAAGCAGTGAGGGCAAGCAGCTGGGTAAGGGACTGCTTGAACTAAGTGTGGATGGAGAAAAAAAATTGTGGAACTGCAGCTTGAGAGCAAGGAACAACAGAGAAGCTGCTTCTCAAGCTGAAGAAAGCGTTTGCATAACTATAAACAGCTTTTCAGAAGCAACATTGGCTTAAGCAATCTTCCTCCTTCTACACTGAAATCTGTTTTGCTACCAAGTGAAACATCACACATCCTGCCATGACAATGCAAACATTATCTTGAGAAAATTTATTTAGGCCCAGAATTTGAAAGTATCAGTATCTAGCACTTACAACTCCCAAGACTTCAGCTAGTTTCTAACAAACAATGTCTGCAAGTCTGTCTTGCCTGAAGTTTGAAAACAATTTGCATTGAAATCTACAAAATTTAAGTAAATATAATTAGTTTCAGAGATCCAGCAATGATTTCAATCAAGCACAATGAAACATTAGTTTTAACACTACAGCATTCAATCAAGATCACTTGGTTTTGTCAGAGGTTTTGTAAGTACAGATTTTTAAATAACCAAACCCAAAGATGAGCTGACAGCCTGTGACAAGTGAGGTGCCACAAAGGATAATGCTATCCAATGTATTTATAAATGACCTGGATGACAGGACTGAGTGCACCCTCACCAGTTCTGTGGCTGACACCAAAGTGGGAGCAGAAATAGATACACCAGAAGGAAAGCCCCACACAAAGAGACCTCCATAGGCTGAAAGATTAGGGCAACGAGAACCCCAAGTTTTAACCAAAGATAAATATGAGGTCCTGCACTCGGGACAGAATAATCCTAAGCATCAGAAGAGGCTGGGGGCTGAGTGGCTGTAGCTCTGCAGAAAAGGCCATGGAAATCCTCAGCTAGGCATGAGTCAGCAGTGAGGCCTTGCTGCAACAAAAGCAAACTGCGTCCTGGGCTGCACCAGTAAGAGCCCCACCAGCAGACCAAGGGATGAGATTATTCCACCCCACTTGGTATTTGTTAGGCCACACCTGGAACACTCTGCCCAGTGTTGGTCCTTCCAGCTCTAGAAAGACATTGAAAAATTGGAGCGGGGCCAGCAGAACTCATCAGGAGGTTGGAGGGCAGAGAAAGGCTGAGAGACACGTTTGTTCAGTCTGAAGGCAGCTCAAGGGGATCCAGTCAGTGTTCCAAAACCTAAACCACAGAGATGACGGAAGTGCTTTCCTCATGTGGGTGCAGTGATGAGATGACAGGCTTTGGGGGGGGAAGTTTTGCTTGGATGTAAGGAAAAAAATAAGGTTTTTTTAGATAAAGTTATGGGACAATTATTCAAGCTTATTAGTGAGCTTTGAAAAGAAAACTGGAAAAGAGAGGAAGGAGGGTTGGCTGACTCATGTAGAGGAGTTGAACAGAAGGTGTTCCTCAATGAGTCAACAGCCCTGCCCAAGAAGAGAAGAGGAACATTCAGGGAATGGGGATTGAGAAATGGCAGCAACTGGAAAAGGACACACTAAATAAACTCAGGCTTGTGCCTGGATCAGTCACTTAGCTCCAGACTTTAAGAGGCAGGTATTTACCTACTGGCAGTCAACAAGCAGCAGCTCATACTACAGGGCAATCAGAACCAGCATGGGTAGGAGTCAAGAAGCAATACACGTATGAAACTAAGTAGGCAAAGCCTGCTTTTTGTTCTTGTCCCATAGCTTCAGCCAAGGGGTTGATCTTGGCAGAACAAATGGTGTGTCAGCCTGCCACAGTGCGAGGGCAGCATCAACCTTTCCAGTTTAAACTCAGAGCTGCAGAGCTCAGTTCTCTTGAGAAAGGCTGATCCTGAATCAACCTGGGAACCTGTAAAGCTACACAAATTCGGACAACAGTTTAGGAGCACAGAGCTCCAGACAGCAATAGTAGGAAGCTAAGATCCAAGTGTGTATTAATAGTCACATAGGCCCTGTGAGCATTTATCAATGGTGAACATGCCCAACTTCAGCTGCACGAGTTAAAAGCTGCACTGCTTAAATCCAACAGCAAGCACCTATTACACCTCTTGGCTCAGTCAACTACTTCATTTTTATGTTAAGCCATTATTTAGAGATATGACCAAGCAGACTAGAAGGAGAGGAATGTAAGTGGTTCTGTATAAAGTTTCCCCCAGGTCAAGACTTTGTCAAGTTTCGTAATGCCCTAACAGAATATTTATACCATCTTCAGAAATAAAGCACAACATTTAAATCCATGAAAGACTATGATAAATTTATTCCACGTAGCTAGAATACTGCTAAGATTCTGAGCAAAACCTGGCCAAAAGCAGATAAAACTGTAATCCCAACATCTGAAATGTATATTAATATTTTCCATTTCCCATTGGAACTATTATTCTCTTAAGCATCTTCCTCTCCTTGACATCAGCCTTGCCAGGCCAGTGCCTGCAAGCAGAAGAAAGGAAACAAGGTATTCCTCACCACAAACCCAAAGCCATTTTTCAGGTGGATTTCTCGTATGCGCCCATATCCTTTGAAGAACTTCTCCACGTCCCGCTCCCGAGCGCGCGAGCTCAAGTGCCCCACAAAGACACGGCAGCCACTCATCTTCAGGGTGATGCTGAGAAAGACAACAGCAGTTTATCAGATTAACCAACTCAAAATAGGGTGAGCACTTCTACAGCTCAGAAATCTTGGTTAAGTAGGATTTTGCTTTATTGTCCTGCAGGTATAGATGGTAAAAACACAAAGCAGTGAGAAAATCCTATTTACTGACATCTAGCAGAACATACAAAGAACTCCAAGTTTTGTTCTTCTTAAAGGCTTCTTGTATTGCTGATAGACTAATATGGCTTTTCTACCACAGAGCATGAAAAAACCTCACTCTATAAGCACCAAAATGAATTTACTGGGTAAACAGCAGTTAAAAAAAAAAAAAAAAAGAAAAAGAAAGAACAAAACTGTTATGCTAATCATTGGAAAAACACTCTCAAACTTTTGCTTCACCTGAAAAAATTGCTGCAATAAAAGTTATATTAGCATCCAAAAGATAAATGGTAGTCATCAAGTTATTTTAATTTGCACTAACCATAAAATACCTTATTTTAACAGTCTATCAAGTTATGAAAAAGAAACATTTTGTTATGATGAGATTTCAACAATGGCAAAAAAAAGAGACTATTCTGGATATTCAGATTTTCAAAACTCCAGGATACACAATGCGAAATATTTTTTTTTTATTATTTCACTATTTACCTTGAGTATATAACTTTCAGCTTATGTGATTTAAAAATTTTTAAGTTCTGGTAATCGGAAAATATGAATTATTTGGTTGAGCTTGCTGTCATGTAAAACCCAAGGACTTCAAGCCCTAAGGAACAAAAGTAAAATGTGATCTTATAGTACAATATTGGTCTGTAAAGCAGACAGAGTAAACACAACACACCGAGTTAGCTGTGGAAGTGGTTCAAGGCGATTTGGATCCTTGGAATCAGCAGGATTTACCTCCTGTGCTAACACCCATTAGGTTTCTATTGATTGGCAGCTTCTCTCGGGCTCTCTGTGCCACTAGAGAAGTGCCAGCACTCTGGGAGACAGGGCACACGGGTAGGAGTGTGACAGCACTTACTTAGATTAGCCTAAACTGTCCCCCAAGCCCGACCCGAGGTGACAGCTATTTAATCGCTCTCACATGAGAGGATCTGCATGTCCCCTCCAAGAGGCTGTGCTGCCCTTTGTAACCATGCCCTCCTTTGTGGCCACGCTTGCAGTTTTATGCCCACACGGACGGGCAGCTCCGAGGACTGACGCAGCACCTCCCAGAGGAGCCAGTCCTCCAACAGATTGTTTCCCTGATGCACCCTTACCACACAAACACCGGCGAGGCCAGCAGCGGGTATGACGGGAAAGACAGGCCCCTACAGAGCAAGGACACCCTTACATAACTATCTGCTTTAAAACACTGGCTTTGGGAACAGCACTCGTTCTGGGAACAACACAGATTAAATGTTCCAGATTAAATTAAATAACAACAGATTAAAACGACTGCTGTTCGATACTTTTAGTTCTTGGCTCCAGAAAAACAAGGTGGGGAGGAGAATCGCAGAAAGAAATGATGGATGGAACTAACTGCCTGAGAACCTGTCACAGATACAGCCCAGGATGAGCGAACTAACTGTCCGTGCATTCTTTACTCAAACATCTGCGAGCACAATGGATGCGAGATCTGTATCGGCACCTCCACAGCTTCACACCTTGTTCCTAAGCACAATGCAGCCGCCTCTGCTCGCTGCTGGCTCACAAGACACCACATACCGGCGGCAAAGCCCTCGGCGGGCAAGGCCCCGCAGCCCAGCACCATCTGCTCCGTCGCCTTTTCGATAAGTCGAGCCGGGACGTGGCTGCGCGTGACTCGCCGCCTCCCCGGGGCAGGCGGACGCTCTCCCTCGGCTTCACCGCCATCGAGGCGCCGGCCTACCCAGCGCCGAGCGCCCGGAAGGGTTTTACATTCACCTTCAGGCCTCGCCGGCTCCCTCCGAGCACAACGGCGGGGATCAGCCCTCCCCCCGCGGCCTGCTACCGCCACGCTTCCATTACCCGAAGGCCAGCGGCCTGCCCCGAGCGCCCAGGCCGGCGGCGCCAGCGAGGCCTCCGCGATCAGCTTCCTGCTCCTCGCAAGACAAGGCCGGGCCCGTCCTCAACGCCGCGGCTGGGCCCGGCCGCCGGAATCCGGCTCGCAACTCAACCCCCGGCCCTCCGCCGGCCCTCCCGCCGCCGAGCGGCCCGCGGCGGGGCCGACACTCACCGTCGGCGAGCGCTGAGTCCCGCGGGCCGTGAGGAAAGCGCTTGTTCCCGGCGGCGGCGGCAATGGCTGCCCTGCTCCTGCCAGACACCGACACCGCCGTGCGCCCCCAACGGACGCTGCGCAACCGCCAACGCCCGACTCCAACTCCCGGCGTGCCCCGCGCAGGCGCCGCCCCGGCCCGGCTCGGCCCCGCCCCGCAGCTCCTGCTATGGAGGGCACCGGGGGCTTTGGGGACCGTTCAAGCCCATCTAATCCAGCCCCCTGCACTGAGCAGGGACATTACAACTAGAGCAGGTTGCTCAGAGCACCATCAACCTCCCCTGGGATGGTTCCAGGGATGGGGCAGCCACCACCTCTCTGGGCAACCTGAGACAGGCTCTCACCCCCCTCAGCAACAACACTTTCTCCTCCTCTCTGGTCTAAATCTCCCTCTTTTCCCCTCAAACCATCACCCCTTGTCCTGTCACAGCAGACACCCCCTTCTAAAAAGTCTTCCCCCATCTTTCTCACCTCTCCCTCTCTCACCATCTCCCTCTAGGTACTGGGAGGCTGCTGTAGGGTCTCCTTGGAGCCTTCTCCAGGCTGAACAACCCCATCTCTCAGCCCCTCTCCTGGCAGAGCTGTTCCAGCTCTCTGAGCATTTTTATGGCTTCCTCTGCCCCCGCTCCAACAGGTCCATGTCTCTCCTGTGCTGAGGACTCCAGAGCTGGACGCAGTGCTCCAGTGGGGTCTCATCACAGTTGAGAATCACCCCCTTGTCCTGCTGGCCACGCTGCTGTTGATGCAGCCCAGGATGCCAATACCACTGGGATGAGGCTTCCCAAGGTGAACAGCTTCTGGGCAGGAGGAGAGGGTGCGGCAGGTGAGGGCAGAGCATTGGGTCAGGGTGAGTCCAAGGGGTCTCCTGCCATGGCCGTGCTCAATCTGTGAGGTAGGAATGAGCTGGGAGCTCATGGAGCACCCTGAAATAAATCACACCCCTGTCCCGATGGAGCGATGCACCCCTGCCAGCCTGCTGCTGTGCCCCGGCCATTCCTGCTGCACTGCCTGGGACTTTTCACCAAAACATGGAAAAAACAGATGGGTATCTGTCCTGGGAGCAAAGGCACATGTCCAAAGAGGTCATCCAAAGTGTTACACGTTCACTCAGCAACTACGGTTCTCCTGCCAACAGAAGTTCCTTGTGGCCAGCCCCTAACCACCACCTTCTCCTCTTCAGCACACAGAATGGGGCTGCTCTGGATAAAAACCACAATCCTGTTACTGTCGCTGACACCAGGGGGAAACCTTGGGTGGGGAAAAGTGGAAGTGAAGATGTAAGCTTGTGTGGAGGTGCTGGACAGAAGTATCTCCATACATATATATACAGGACACTTTTTTCCTCGTTTATCAGTGTCTGAGGTGTAATAATTTTATGGAATTCACAGTATTACGACCAAGATAAAAATTATTGCCCATTTCTTCAGTATAGCTTGTTAAATCTTCACTGACCAGACACTTAAAATACAGTTCCAGTTTGTTGTGCCCATTTCCCCACCTTGTCTGATAGCATCTTGTCTGGATTTCCTGATTTAACCTGGAGTAAATACCTAAGTTACATTTACAACATTAGATTAAATTCAGGTATCATTCGAATTTTTTGCCTTCTAATTATTATTTAGGATGGAGATAACCTATACATTTGACATCCATAATAAACAGAGTAATTTAGGTTGGAAGGGACCCCTTGAGATCATCTGATCCAACCCCAGCACCATGTCCAGTCATCTTTTTAGTATCTGCACAGACGGAGGCTCCACAACCTCTGGACAACCCTGTCCAGTGTTTGATCACCCTGATGATAAAAAAAGTGTGTTCAGATGAAATTTCCTGGGTGTTAATTGTCATGGATGCTACTGAGAAGAGGTATTTACACACATTCAGCCTCCTCCAGGCTGCACAGTCCCAGCTGTGTGCTGGAATTGCTGCATAAGAAGCTCAGAAGAAGAAAAAAGCTCCTTAGGTGGCAGTCTTGGAATGGCATGGGAGTAAGAGGGATTTGAGTTACTGGCAATGATGAAGATAAGTCATGCGGGAAGCCCAGTTAAAGCTTTTTTTGGTTTTATCCTGCATCTCTGTAGCCTCTGGGGTCGTGTCAGTGAGGCTGGAGACCTCCTTTCCCTTCCTCGGTTGTGGACACCCTGCAGGGGTGGTAGAAGGCATGAGGTGTATGGTTAGAGGAACCCAGCATTGCCTCGAGCGGGTGGGGAGCTCTCCTGGAAGCCATCGTGTGCAAAATCAACCTTTATAATAAAGCTGTGTTTTAGTTTCCTCCTTACTTTGGTTGCAGAAAAAGATTGGTCTCTCAGAAGACTGTTTGAAGACTACTGGGAACTGGTAGTGTCCTGACTGCACATCTAGGAATGTAAACACTCAGCTGGAATCAGGACACTTAAAAACCAGAGTCTCTTTTCTGCTGGGGTGAATGAGTGGATTTCTTGCTCCCCCAAAGAAGACATTTTATTTTCTCTGTAGCAGAAAGCAGGACCACAGATTAGAGATTATGCCCTATCCGAGTAAGATGTGGCAGGAGAGAAATTCTTCATTAAACTGATCACAGGATCACAGAATCACAGAATGTGAAGGGTTGGAAGGGACCTCGAAAGATCCTCTAGCCCAACCCCACTGCCAGGGCAGGATCACCTAGAGCAGGTCACACAGGAACACTGGTCATGTTTGAATGTGCTTGATAATAAGGTATGAACTGAGTTCTTAACTCTGCAGTTTAAAGGAGTCCTTCAGGCTAATCTGTGCAATGAAAGCCACAGGGTTGGTAAAAAAGGCCAGGAGAGCAGTTAAGGAACAGGGGGGACTGGTCTGGGAAAAGGTTTGGAATAGTTGTAGGATGAGTGCAGCACTTACACTGGAATGTGACAGAGCTGGGCTCGGTTCTCTGCTCCACCACGGACCTTCCACAAGCAGGTTGCTTCTGGCTGGAGGCAGTGACCACTCAGGTGGCTCCACAGCAGGACCTAACAGGGGCCAGAAGGAACCCAAGACCTGGAGCTAGGTCTTGCACAGGACACAAGGAGGCTCCTCTCATTCCAGCTCTGCCACTACGAAGCAGACAACTGAGGGAGAGCAAGTGTAAGGATGGACCTAGTGGTTGGGGTGCTGGGAGAGGTGTCCTGGGGCTGTTTCCCACCTTGAGGCTTTGTTCTATATTTTATGCTTTGACCATTTAATAGAAAATACCTAAAAAAAGCCTCCTCCAGGGACTGAAATGCAGCATTCCTCCTGCAATCTGAGTGTCTAAACCACAAGGATACGGGTTCATCCTATTGCTTGGGTGCTTATTCTTTATTTCACAGAGACAGAGGGAGATGCTCCCTGGGTTTCCTGCTGTTAGGGTGTCATTCTGGGTGGTGGGGATCCCCTGAGGAAGGATGAAGTGTTGAACTTGTGTTACTCTCCTTATGTGAAGGTATTTTAGGCTCTTAGGGAGCAAATGGGTGGCAGGAACTAATTTTAATATTTTATTGGTGAAATGTGTAGTCTGTCCTGGCTGTGAGCCCTCAGAAAAGATTCATTTTCTTCTTGCCTTTTCAGTGGGTTTAAGTTGCTGAGATTTAAGTCTACCTATGGATGCTCTGTAAGGATCCTTCCCTGTATGAGATCTAACCATCCAGCTTTCCCCCTGGCTGGCTGCTCCCCTGGCTGCAGCACTGAACACATTTTGTGGGTGCATGCTGGGCAACGTTCTGGTTACCTGTTTGTCTCAGGATATGCCCTAGACTTTATTAATCTCGGTTTATTATGCTAAGACTTTCCCAGCAGCTTAGAGCTAATGCAATGGGTTTTAAGGGTTTACACAGCAGCGACTCTTCCAGCAGCCAGAGTCACCTCAGCAGTTTGATTAATTCAACAGGATTAAGCTTTCTTAGTACTTGGCTACCACAGGGGTGGAAAAAAATCTGTCCTACCCCAGCATCTGTAGCACAAGTAATGTCATACAAATAATCTTCTTGTTATGGGCTGGAAATCAGACCTGCTCTCTGCTTTCTTAATAAACTCATTTCAGCTCGAGCTGCTCCTTTTCCCAGCCCTCAGTCACCCTCCCTTTATTCCTTTCCCTCTTTCCCTTATTTCCTGATAAATCCAGCCAGTCCCATTCAGCTGGAAGGATCCTCGCTGGATGTATGAATCCTTCTTTGAAACCAAGTTCATCCAAGGTTGCAGAGCAGTTTCCTTTCATTGTCTTCTGAGGCTCCTGGCTCTGCTCCTCTGCTCCAAGCCCAGATGCTGGCAGCACTGAAGACACGCAGCAGTCACAGGATAGATTAGGGAGGCTCTTGGAAAATGTGGTTGATGTGCTGGCAGGCGAGACAGACCCAAGTTGTGTGAGCTCTGGTGTGGTTTTTGCCCCTTTACTGTTGGACACTCACGCTGGGGCAGGTACTGAGATCTCAGCAGCCAGAGACATCAACAGCCATGGCAGGAAAATGGTTCATTTCTTGTCTGTGCCTGAAAATCGTGTGTGGAGACTGGAGAAAACAGTGTACCCAGAGTGGGAGCTGAGAGCTTGGAGAGGATTGTCCGCTCCTGCTCTTGGCATGGGAAGGGGCACTCACCAAGCTGTGAGCAGCTGCTCCCAGAGGAGAATTTCATGAGGGCTGACATCAGGACTTGGCTGAAGAATGGCACGATAGCTGCAGAACCATGAGCCCCACACAAAAAGCTGTTTCCAGATTCCAGCACAGTAACTGCCAGAGGCTGAGGCCACACGGCTGCAAGACACATCTTGTGGTGCACACAAGGAAGGTGAATGTGTTGCAGCATCCCAGTGCTCCTCCTCAGGTGGGGTGGGAATGGGGAGGCTTCATCTACAGCCTACCAGGTCACATAAGCTCCAGCCAGTTTGTCCAGAGCCGTGCCACCAAAGCAGAAATACCAGTACGTGTGCCTGGAAGTTTAGGCACACCTATTGCCAATATTTTGAACTTTATTCAACTCCTCAGAAGCATGGACGAGGCCTTTCTGGTGCTGCCAACACCTCAACATCACCAAAGGATGCAGTGGTGGTGCCAACAGAGCAACTTCATGTGAGACCTGGTCACAGAGTGCAGCACCACCACAGCTCATTAAAAGGGTTTTGTAAAAAATGCTGGAATCTCCAGATTCTGGGACCATCCAAAATAACTTGCCTCCATTCTCAGAGTAGCAGCAGACCTGCCAAAGCTGTGGCCCAAGGTGCATCTATGCTCTTCTTCAGAATAACAAGGGTCTGTCTTTTCTCCAGGCAGTGGTCACTCAATACCTCAAGAGATATTTCCTCCATCCCCTGGTATTACTGTTTAAATAAAGAATAAAAAAAAAGCATGCAAAAAAAATATGTCATGGACCAATAATGCAGCTTTTTGCTCCTAATTCCATGGTTCCTAAAAAAGTTGTTCCTGCCCTAAAAGGGCAAGAAATGTGTGATGCAAGGTGGCTGGGAGGGATGAGCTGCTTCCCTTTGCTGAGTTTTAGGCGTGTGTCAGACCTTTGACTCATCAAAGGTCCCAAAGGAATTGTTCTGAAGGTGAGTTTCATGTGTCCAACACAAAGATCTCGAGGGCTCTGGAATATATATTTTAAATAATATATATATATATATATATATAAAAAATATAATGTTAGAAGATGTGATATGAAGAGCAGTGAGATATTCAGAGGTGAGTGTGGAACAGAGGTGGAATTATTCATCAGATAGTTCAAGATACATTGGTTGATTGCTTGCACAGCTCTAGTAACTAATCCTGTGCTGGTTTTTAAGGAGTAACAATATTGTTCCTACAGATCTGGGTGTATCGGGGATGGTTAAAACTTACTAAGGTGTTAATTATAGTAGTAAAAAAGCTGTGAAAATTCCAACATCCTTCAACAAGAATGAGAAGGTCAAGGTTTGCCTTTAGAGTATTGTCACTTCAACTTAAAAACCATTAATTGTGGATTCTCTTCATCGTGTTTGTGGCTTCAACTAAGTGGGATTAAACAACTTGACTATACAAATGAATAAAGTCTAGACTTGTTATCACAAGAAATTTTTAATATGGTTTGTGACAAGCAATATCAAAGTTATCAACTCTCAAGCTTCATGTTCTGAAACCAGACAACTCTCAGCAACAAAAAAAAAAGTTGTGCACTGATAAACATAGGAGGCATATTGTATTTTTTTAATTAAATATGAAAACATGAGCTGTGTACATTATTTTTTTCCCTAGAAAACACAGCAATTTCAAAAGTTTATCATAAAATATTTCCATGAAATGAGTGAACCAGCAAACACATGCACTTGTGTGCCTTCCCCCTCCCGAGATAACGTGATAAAAGAGACATACATATGTAAAAGTGAACAGAACAAGTGGCATCTTGTTGTCGTTTGGTTCTTTTTTGGAAAGGATGGAATGTAACATTGTGATGTCACAACAAAAAATATTTTTGGTGCGATATTTTAAACATTTTCCTTCCTAAGTTTCAATCTGGTGGAGAAAAATACCTTTTTTTTTTTTTTTTTTTATATAAAAATAATTTTTTTTTT
>VYZX01009649.1:304239-367615 GCA_013401335.1 Brachypteracias leptosomus | reverse complement strand
TTTTCTCCCCCCCCCCCCCCCCCACTTAAAAATGTGATCTGTTATCTGAAGCAGAACAGGGGAACACAAAAAAAAGAGCGGAGCAGAGGCTGCTTTGCAAAGAGAAAGGGGCGTGTGTGGGGCAGGGGAGAGGGGAGGGAGCTGTGGTGGGCCAGGGGACAGTTAAAGGTCACTTTCACCGTAGAGGGCCGTGGAGAAGGACATGTAGTCCAGGGCCCCGGGCACCGCGTCGCGCCCCGTGTACGGGGCCATCCGAGCGATGCAATATTCAGCCTGGTCAGGAGGCAGCTCCCGCCGCAGCTCGTCCACAGTGATGTAGTTCTGCAAGGAGGACAAAGGAGATGGTTACCTTCAGAAAAGGGACCTTTCTCAGAGGGGCAGCCACCCCCTGAGCCCCCCCAGGGACCAGGACCCCACCAGCCCGAGTGGCGCTGCACAGACACCCTGCGCCCTCACTCCCCACCATCTGGATGAGAAAATGGGTTTTACAATGGAGAGAAAGATTGGTTTTTGCAGCAGAGATGCTGGCACACCTAGAGCAAAGACCTGAAGGTAAGTTGTTAGTGCATGATTATGCCTTCCCATCAACAGTGAAGGTCCTGCTGAAGCAGAAATTTCACTTGGATCCCACCCCTCGCTGGGAAGAGCCGCTTGTGCTGCTTGGGAGTTAGAATCATACTCATAGAATAGTTTTGGTTGGAAGGGACCTTCAAGATCATCGAGTCCAACCTTAGTCCCAGCCCTATCAACACCACTAAACCATGTCCCTAAGTGCAACACCTACCTGTCTTAAACCCCTCCAGGGTTGGTGACTCCACCACCTCCCTGGGCGGCTGTTCCAACGCCTGACAACTCCTTTAGTAAAGAAATTCTTCCTAATGTCCAGCCTGGTGCAACTTGAGGCTATTCCCTCTTGTTCTAACTTGTTGTCCCCTCTCCTCAGAGCAAGGGCAGGAGCTCTGGCTGGTGGCAGGCAGCCGACGAGCAAGCTCTGCACAGTGCCCCCAGCAACCCTTGCCTTCCACAGCAGACATTTTTAATAAGCAGGCAAAACTCCTCATGTAAACGTGGCTTCTGGAGACTCCCGAGCTGAGCTGAGCTGCTTGGCTCCTCTCCATCAGCAGGTAACAGTAGCTGCTCCCTGCTCACCACCCTGGTGTCCAAGCCAACTGACTCCCTGGACGTGGTTCAGGTTTCACACCCACTCTCTCTCCTGTCACTTTTTATTATTATTTTTTTAATTTCTTCTCTCCTGCCTTTCAGTTCAATGATTGAAGTGAGCAAGAGGTGGGTTTCTTCATGATGAAGTACTGCCTGATTCACGTTATGGTCACATTAAACACTGACAAGTATATTTAATATACTGTGCAGAGTAAAGGAGTTAATAAGTCACACTGCATCCAAAAGTACCTACTTATTCAGATCAGCCACTCACTGAATAATGTGGGATTTTTAGGCCTTGAAAGACAATAGGGTGACTTCAGCCAGGTTGGATCTGAAGGACAGGGATCATGGGTCTCGACATTACAGATTATGGATTTAAGGGTAACTCATCCTGCATTTCAAGTGAGATGAGCACAATCACCAGCAAATACAGAGATGTGTTCATGTTACATGTACACATTGTTTTCCAATTACATAAAAGATTAGTGGGGATTGTTATATAAGAAAATAAGATTACATAATTTTTTTTCTATCAGCTGGTTCCACTGGCATTGCAAATTTAGAAAATTAATATTTTAGTATCATCCCGTGAGTTTTCCTACTTTTGATTGATTTCTGTGATGTTCCTCCAGCAGATACAGCGTGTCCTCAATGAAAAGCTACTATTGATTGTATGTCACAAGCTATAGTGACCCATGTACATCTCAGAAAGGTCACCTCAAGTTTACAGCCGTCCACAATTAATAGTTTTTCAGGACTAATCAAGAACCATCTGTTGAGTTTGTTCATACATTTTAAAAGAACGAATCGCAACCAGGCTCTTAATTAAATTTTTAAAGCAAGAGTGGGCAGCAAAGTCCTGACTGACAGCTGAACAGGGCTCTCAAGTGCCTTGGCAGGCTGCTGCTGAACCCACACTCCAGCCTTGCACTCCCCAGCACTACACGATGTTCCTGTGAAAATACCCTCCACGCTAGAGAGCTTCTCTCCACACTCCTGGAGACCAGAGAGAAGGGGAAGCAGGAGCAGTGCAGACACAGGGAAGGGTGGAGCCCGACCTTATCTCCAGCCAGGATCTTGAAGGAAGCCATGACCTGGTCAGCAGTGTCTGTATCTGCTGTCTCCCGGGACATGAAGTCGATGAAGGCCTGGAAGGTGACCACCCCCAGGCGGTTGGGGTCCACGATGCTCATGATGCGGGCGAACTCTGCCTCTCCCTGGGGAACAAGAGAGCCACGTGAGCCTGGAGGGTTGGGCAGCAGTGCTGTGAAAGTGGGGAGAAGCTGCTCAGCAGCACATCTCACAGCTAGAGAAACAAAGCCAAAGAGAAGCCACTTTGGGGGGTTTGGTTTTAATCAGGATAATCTTTTTTAGCTTGCTGTTGTGTACAAACGCTTCCCACTCGTTAGTCCCTTGGAATAAAAGACTCTCAGCTGTGCCCTAGAGTAACATCCAGCTCCACCTAGCTCTAGGACAGTATCAGGGAACAGCATCACACAGACTTCAGGGGGAGACACAAATTCCTCGGTAATGTCTCTAGCAATATTTGAACATCTGCATTCCTCAGACCCTTTTACTTCCATTTATTAAAAGAGAACTTTTACAGTTCTCTTCAGTGCCTGAACAGAAGCCACCACCAGAAACATCTCTGGGGGCTTTAAGAGTATCCAGTTTACCTTAACTCTCCAGGACTTGAGATCTGGAACAACCTGGAGAAATAGCCTTTACAGGGAAGATCCTACAGAGAACTTTGGTAGTTTGTTTCTTCCACTTGTAGCTACGCAGTTTGATAAATACAATTCTTATTTGAAATACACAGGAATTAAACAATGATCTCCCTTTCTTTACCTTCAGCTACGGCTGGGAGACAAGAATTTTACCTGTACAACTACGACCAGATTAACATCCACTGCTGATAACTGTGGAAAATGAGGTTGTATTTACCTCGAGTCACTAAACATTCCCCCTTTACCTCTGAAGGTGCCTACAAGAATCACTTTGAGCAGGAGGGACAGAGGGCTCTACATTACCATATTGTAACCCATGGAGATAAGGCAGGCTCGGAAATCTTCACAATCCATCATACCAGTCTTCTTCTACAGGGAGTGATGCAAGGATGGGAAAGGCCAAGAGAGAGAAGGGAGACCAGTCCAGGGAGAAAGGAACCCACAGGAGACATCACAAAGAATGAGTTTCAGGGGGGAGGAGGAGGGAGGAAGGATTTACAGGACAATGAAAAACAAAGTAGTTTGAGAAACCATGAAGAAAGGAGCAAAGGTGGGTTTGGACATGGAACAGTTTACACACGAGGAGCATATTGATGATGAAAAGAAGGAATTGAGGTATCAAGATAAATTGAGGGATGGACAAGAAAAGGAGCATTAAGAGACACAGAAGTAAATGGGATAGATTGGAGACATAAAAGGAGTTCTCCCAAGACAAACAATCAGGGAATTAAGAAGGAAGAGACACCAAAGTAGAGAGGAAACAGCACAGAAAAGTGATGGAGATACACAGTCAAACAGCAACGACGGATTAGGACAAACAAGAAGAGAAAGGAAAAATCTGTTATTTCTCCACAGTTGAACATCTGCCTGTGTTCACCACTAGCAGCCAGTACCTGTGCATCGTTTCCAATATCGTAACCCAAGCTGATGAGACAGGCTTTGAACTCCTCAGGGCCAAGTGTGCCGGAGTGGTCCTGGTTAGGCGGCGTGCCAGGCAGCAGGACATGCAGTGCCAGGGGGGTGACGGTGTGGGCAGGAGGGAGGGAGACACAGGGGAGGTCCAGGGGGGGTGGAAGGACAACAGAGAGGTGCACCATGCAGTGGGTGAGGAGAGGGAGAGGAGGGATGACATGCAGATGGAAAAGAGAGGGAAGAAAAATAAAAAAAGTGCACAACGTTAGAAACCACAATGACATTTCAGGATGTGCTAAAAACGCTCTTGGAACAGCTCCTGCTCAGGGAGCTCCTCACATCTCGAGAGCATCTGAACGACAAAAACCAGTCAATGCTCAGCAGCCTCGAGATCTCCATCTCCCAAGGGAATTACTGGTGTCACTGCTTGTTATCCAGTGCCAGCAGCCCAGTGTCTCACCAGTGACCCGAGTGCAGGTAAGCAGGCAGAGGCAGTGGAAGCATTGCCTTGATCTTCTAGTCAAAAGCCCCACTAAAGAAGTAGGTGAGGGCAGGGATGTTTGGCAACACACCCAAGGAAGCTTAGCTGCCAGGGCATCCCAGGAACAGACAAGGAAAACCAGCTGAAGCTCAGGGGAGAGGTGTTATGGCTGTATTCATGAGACCTGCATGTGAGGTGGAGCTTTGGCTGGGTGCTCAGCTCTGCAGAGTGCTGCTGTACAGCCCAGCTCAGTCTGGCAGCTGCTCTCCCCTCTGCTCATTCCCCACTCCCCCAGTGGTTGGATGTACCCATCAAACTAGCCACAAGCTACCACAGGACCTGAGGATCCCCCTCCACCCTACAGAGTTTTAGCTCAGGACAGCTCCCGAGCACTGAAGAACTCCTGCCACCACCTCTGGTCAAGCCAAGGAAGCTGCAGACAGCATGGTGGGGCCAATCCCAAGTGATTTTCCTCAGGAAATTGGCTTTTAAAGACAGTGTTAAGCCTTCACAAATCAAATCCACAGTTGAAGATGGGCAACCCATGTTCTCAGCACAGTCAGCACTGACTTACCCTGTCAAAATGGTTGAAAGAAGCCCGGAACTCATTCATCTGTTCCTGGCTGATTCCTTTGGCATCACGGGTCAGAATCTGGTTTTCCACCTCATTGATGGTTCTAGCAATTGTTGTTAGTAACTGCTCCCAGCCCACTCGGATATGCTGGAGAAAGAGGACAGGACAATTTTTACATTACAAAGTAGCTCTGAGGCCAGTGGATGAAATGTGCTATTTGTTGCAAATTAAATGATCCTGGTGGCCATGGCAGGAGGAGTCAAAAAGCTTTGTTCTCCTCTGCAGTGTGAGCCAACCAGATGTTTAAAATCTGAATCTTGACTGAAAAAAACCCCAACAATACTGAAGAGGCCACTTCCTGGTCTTAAGAACGTCTCGGTCATATCACGAAGTTTCTTCGCCTTGTCAGAGCAACTGGGGGCCTTTAACATAAATGAGAATCAACCCCAGTGCTTCCAGGACTTAAGTTGGGCAGAAAACTCTCCTTACCAAGAAAATAAATAAACCCCAGTGCTTGGAAGACGCGGATGCTCCACTGTCTCTGCTGCTGCTTAATGGAGAGCTGGCCAGGACCCAACAGACCAGTTTCAAAGCCCGTTTGTGTTCTGATGGACTCATGTTGAACTCAGATTGCTTCCAGGAAACCTCATGTTGTCAGCAAAAAGCCAGACCTCGATTTTAAAAGGCTTTTGTTGGACCTCTTTCTCCTGCCAGGCTGGGGCAGCTCAAAATCACCAGCACTCCCCTGGTCCTTCTAATCAAAGCCCACAGGCTGCCACAGTCGGGTGGCAGGAGAAGCCAGTCAATTTCTCAAGCAACGCTGTTGATCTCATTCAGGTTATTTCTATTGCCTATATTTGGAAGTACCTCGGAATGGGTTGGCATGAAGTAGAGCAAGGCAAAGAGGAAATTCAGAGACATGTTGCTGCATGCTTGGCCACGTTGCCAAGCTCTCCATTCTCCCAAGAACCGCAACATGTTGCCAGAGCAAGGTGTGGCTGATGCCAACTGGCCCCAGCAGATGGGGCTGCCTGAGCTGCCCCCACAACATTTACCTCCATGGTGTAGTTGGTGTGCTTGTTGTCAAAGATAAGGGCCTCCTGGATCTGCTGGTGGTCTCCTTCCAACTGGTCGATCTTTGGTTTGTAGTTCACGATGCTCTTCTCGTACTGCCGCAGGTGGTTGAGCTGGTCCTCCAGGGTCCCGTGCATCTCTATGGAGATGCGGCCGATCTCCTGCAGCAGCAAAGCCCCAGGAGTCAGACCCACTGCAAGGACAAGCCTCGACATGCTTGGCATTTATTGCAGCTATTCCACACACACAGAGGATGAGGAGTCAAAAAATATACACCTCATGGAGCAGCTACTTTAAATGAGCTGAGACAGTGTCAGCAAAAATTTCAGCAGGGCCCTGAACATTTTCCAAGGGAGGTGAGTCACAGGAGATGTGTCTAACACAAGGGTAGAAAAGAAAAGGGGACTGCAGTCCACAAGCTAGTCATGTACCAAGCCAGATCTTCTGATGTAGTGTCTGCCACTAACTCAGTCCCTTCATACAGACACATTTCTGGAACTGCTCTCTCCTTTACAGCTCCTGCCATCAGGAATAGCTTCATATTTTTCCATTTCATCAACTCCAATTACTTTAACTCAAATCTTACCTAAAAAGAGAAGATCTCCCTTAAGAAGATTTCTTCTCTGCTGATGTTTGATATGCTAATTGTATTTATTTTGTCATGTGTATCAAGACCATTGCTGTGAAAGCAGTTACACAAAATACACCTCTGATCTAGGGCTTTTAACTTGCTGCACATAAACACAACTCTATTAAAATGCCACGTTCCTCATTTTAAGTCATGTTTCTTTTATCTCTGTGCTAAAGAGTTAGGAGAAGAAAAGCACAAGCACTTCAGTAACTGACACCAATCTTGGGATTCTCCCCAAAGTTTCTCTTGCTGTCACCTGAAGGAGGAACAACTGTGACAATGGCCAAGAAAGACCAAGGAGAAGAACATCAACGAAGATGACAGAGGAAACCAGAGTGTTTGAAAAGGAGCAGAGCACTACCTCCATCTTGGTCTGGATCCAGGGCCCAATGACATTGGCCTGTGCTCCAAACTGTTTACGGAGCCGCTCATTCTGCTGCTGCCGAGCGTGTTCCTCCATCAGGGCTTGGTCCCTCCTGGGCACCAGCTGCCGGACCTGCAGCCAGGGGCACAAAGGGAGCAGCTTGTAAGGACAAAGGCAAACGTAGAAACTGCCAGAGGGAGGGGAGGGCTGGGGGTCTGCACTGCAAACAGCCACTTATATACACTTTAGGACACAGGGGGAAGGCTCGTGGAAGGTGAATCCTATCTGCTGTAGAGTGCACCCTCCAAACATCTCAGATCAGGGAAGACCAGAAGAAGCTTCCATGCACTATTTGGTGGCTCATGCTAACTGAATGGCAGGGCCCTGTCCAGATCTCACTCTGGTGATCTTGTCTGCTGGCATGGCAGCTGCTCTTTTAGGATCACAGCAAGGGAAGGCACTTGGCTGTGCAGACAACATCTGAAGGGTTGAGTGGTGAACACGAACACTGACTTACATGCTGGTCAGGTCAGCTGAGGACTGAAAACCTCAAAGCTTTTAATTTAGCATCTTCCATTTCATTTATATGAAAGATCTCTTCCACTTCCCAAGCACGTGGCCCCTTCTCACTCTAACTTGCAGGGCTGGCCAGAACTCACGTGTTCCCATTTGCCGTTGATCTCGTGGGGGGTGATGGTAGTGTAGGGGTTGGTCCCTGCCATGTTGACGTGGTACGTCTGGACAATCTTTGAGACCTCATTGTGGATGCCCAGGATGGCCTGTCGCTCCTTGTCTGCATCTGGCAAGGTGGCTTTGAACTGCTCGTGGGCTGTGCTCAACCCCTGCAGAAGGGAGGGTGGGAGAGGGTTACTGAAGAGCCTCTTCAACACATGTGTTCCTGCAGAAGTGACTGGAAAAGCTTAAATATTCCCAGGATACAAAGCTAATACACTTTCCAGGTTCCCTCAGCATCAATGAGCAGGCTGTTACAACCAGTTAAATGATGAGAAGTCTCGTTTTCCCTCTGTTTCTGTCCCATGTTGGCCAGTGACAGAGATGACATCCCAAAAAATGGTGGAGGAATAATTCTGGCTCATTATTTAGGGGGAATTATTTCTCCAACACTGCCTGTCAGCCCCTTTGGGAAGAAGACCTGACTATGAGGGTTACCATAAAGCAGTCACACCTCACTAGTAAATGTGCCATGTTTTTCTTCTCCCACTAGTTCTACACCTAAGATAACTCCAGATGGATAATACGAGCTGGGTTCAGTCTGATCAGAGTTAGTCAGAAGGGGGTGAAGGTGTTTGAGCCAACAGCAAACTTGCACAGGCAACTTATGCTCCTGCTGCTCCTTCTCCCTGGGCACAACAGGGCCCCTCTGCTTCTCTGCTCCAAGGTGGGGATGTGCTCCCTGGTCGTTTGTGGACAGCTGACAAGCCACTTGGTCTTGGCTCATCTCCTGCTGCTTCCACAGGCCTTGGAGGCACTTCATTCCAGAAGCCTGGAAGATCAAGACTAGGGAAGCAAACACAGGGAAAGAGGCAGCAAAACGAATGAGGGGCAGAGAGGCATGTGCAGGGGTAACCAAGGGAACAGTGTGGACAGAAAGGGGGATGAGAGTAAACCACATGATCAACCATTCTCTTACAACACCCCCTGTAACAACTACTTCTTGTAAAATTGCTTCCTCACTTGGTGACTCATTGCTCTGCAGCTGCTGCAGTGGCCACGGAGATGTAATGCAAGCCTAGGGGGCTGGGAAAGGTACTGCCGAAGTCACAGGGGATGCTGGAAGAGTTTAAATGCTGCTCTGCATTAGGGAGGACTTAATGAAGCCCTTTGTTCAGGAGGAGAGGGTGGAAGAGACAAGCAGCAGCCCAGTAACAGAGCTGATACCCTCACAAGACCCTCAAAGTCTCTCAGTTTTGAGGCTTTCATTATTAAGACTCTGGAGTTACACTAAAAAATCCACTTCCAGTTCTCTGTGTCCAGCTAAGACGGTGTGAGCATGTTTCATACCTATCCAGATCCAGGTTTTTGGATGAAACCAAGGAAAAACACACTCCTTTTGCTTTCTCTTGGTAAGGCTCACTCATGACCTACAAATCTGGCGGCACCAGGAATCCAGGAGACCCTCAAATTCTCTCTATCCCAGCCTGACTGGTGCAAATGACCACTCTGTACCTGGATCTCCTCAATGGTGTGAACAATGAACGTGTCCTGCAGGTCCTCCATGGCCCCTTCCATCCAGTTATTGAAAGGGGCAGCTCGTTTGGCATATTCCAGGTACAACTGGTCAATTGTTTCCAGTAGCTTCTCTGTCCTCTGGGCATGCACAAAAATAAAAGAAAGAAAATCAGGATAGATGGTTAGAGAAGAATAACCACATAGATACGTGGGTTGTCTGAGCTGCTCCTTCCTTCCAGACCTTGATGTTCCCAGGATGGCACTACAGAAAAGACTCTCTGTTAAGAGATTACACACAGGATGGATTTTTTCCTCTGAGGAAAAAAATCTGAGGTCCTTTGAATTCAAACAAAACAAGGACAGCCTTTACAAGAACAAAATTTCAAAACACAGTGAAGTAGAAATAAATCAATAGCCTGAGCAAACAAATCGGGCCATAATTGGGCTGGAAGGGGAAAAACGGACCAAATATACTGAAAAGTAGCACTTGTTTACAGTCCAGGATGTTCTAGGAGGGCACAAAAGGGGTTGCTGGTGCCCACATCTTGCTTCCCACACCTGACCTACTCAGGTAATCCCAAAGTAACATGCCTCACCTCCAAGGCTTCTCTGCGTTTCTGGGTTAGGGCACCCAGATTATCCCACTGATCACAGATCTTCTGGCACCTGGCATTGACACTGGGGGAGTCGTAATAGTCCAGCTCACTAGAAAAGGGTGGGGGGGGAAAAAAAAGGACAAGAAGTCAAATAAAGACCTTTTGGAAAGAGAAACCCATTAGAAACCTTTATCAGCCTTGAGCACAGGCTGAGACAAAGAGCTCCTGGTCTGTGCAAGTAGAGCCAGCCAGGCAGACAGCAGCATCCAGCTTTGGAGACACTGCATGTTATGGGACATCAAACAGCACAGAACAGGAAGAAAAACAACCACCACCCAAGGCCTCAACAAACACTGGTGCTGGCTGCCTGCTGGGAATGACTGGGCACTGGGGGAAGGGAGTGTGGGCTTCTGCTCAGCATGGGAATAAACAGGTTATGAGCAGAGCAATAGGTCCCTGTGTTCTGCTTAAGAACATCACCCAGGTGAAATACATCAGAATTGGCAGCCAAGATTTTGTCATGAATGCAAAGAAACCACTTAATATTGTAAGAGCTGCACAGTAGGGGTGTCAGGGAATAGCTACATCACACAATTATTTAGGGACAATCCCAGAATTTTAATTTAATCCCAGGTTTAAAGAGCTGCCTCTTGCCTCCCCCAGCCCTGCTTATTCCCACCAGTGTATTGCCCTCCTGAGGTGTGTGGGCACAACTGTTGGTGGAGCCCTGCAGTAAACCAGTCAGGAAACTGATCTGGGCTAAAAATAACTTCTTCTTTGCTGGGTTTTTAATCCAGATCAGTTCCTTGATCTACTTTGCTGCAGAGCCAGCACTGCAGATGACAGAAGTGCTTCTGAGAGCCTGGCTTGAACACACCTGTGCTGGACCACTGCTGCTGGGGAGGGGAACACACCGAGCCCCCCGACACACCTTCCTCCAGACCCCCTCCACTGCATCTCTGGGGCAGAAAAGCCTCAGCCATGGTTTTTCAGGGCATGGCCTCTTTGCTGAGGTGGAAGGTGGCTTTTAGAAGGATAGCAGAGCCTGTTCTTCTCACACTTTGGAAGAAACCACCTCTCCCCAGCTGAGGGCCCAGCCTCCCCTGTGCTGGCAGAGCTGCAGAGGCTTTGGCCAGCAGGGAGCATGTGCTGTGGAAGTGGCAGGTCAGCTAATGCTCGCTGACTAGCCAGCCTTGGGTTTAATCTTACTGACATGAAGGATTGCCTTGAACCCTCCTCCTGTTCCAAGGTCAATCCTCCCGTGGACAAGGGAGCAATTCTGTAAGTCTGTGTTGTTAAAGCAGATAACGATCTTGATCCAATAATCCTCATTTTTGAGAGGAAAACAGCCCCTCAGCCCAGGAGTGCTGCTCCTAGCCCAGACACTCACTTGAGATAGGCAAGCACGACGTATAAATATTTTTTAAATAGGAAACAGGGCTAAAGCCAAGTATTTCAGACTGTTTTTGCCAAGAAACAAGCAGGGCTTTAGAATCTCTCTCCCTGTGCTTCAGAGGCCAGCCCTTTACCTTCCTGCTATCCCTAGCAACCAACCTCCCCCCCTGAGGAGATCCCATTTCTCCTGGTAACCCGCGTCACTCCTCACTCCAGGAGAAGGAGTGGAGGTGAAGATTCCTGAGCCAGGGGAAGCAGGGAGGCAGCTGAGCTGCTGTGGGGATGCCCTGGAGCAAGTCCATGTGGTGCAGCAGAGGCCATGATGGGCACAAGCATCATCTTTTTTTTTTCCTGCCAGAATAAGGAGGATTTTTTGGATAAAACAGAGCAATCTGAGAGCTCTGCTGTTTCCTTCTGCTCCTGGAAAAGCACGGGGGGAATAACAGCTCTGAAACAGGCACCAGCAGCAGGTCAGGCTCTTCAGGACGGGGCTCACAGCAGCACAACGAGCTGGAAGAAGGTGGAAAATTGTCTTGGGAATACAATTCTGCCACCCCCTCATCATCACCCACGACTCATCCATGTTCTGGCCTGCTCCTCTCTGCACCCAGACACTGGAGAGCAGTATCCTAGAGACTGTTTAGAAACACTGGGACTTCCCAGCAATTTTGTGTGGGGATTAATTTATGGCTCTCCAGAGGGCAAGGCTGATGAAGCCTCTCTGTCCCCAGGGATGGGCCGTGTGCTGGGGGGTCATACTTCAGCTCTTGGGCAATAGCAGCAATCTGCTCCACACGGTCCTGGTGTGCTGCCAGGTCGCTCTCAAAGGCCTCGTGTTTCTTCAGCAGGGCCTTGATCTCCGAGAGGGTGGCGGTTTCGTAATCCTTCTGCTGCAGCATTGCCTCCTTACCTGGGGAGGGAGACAGAGCACGGCAGAATGAAGGGCAGGCCTTCCACAGGGCATCTGCCCCGCTCCAGACACCCTGCCCCAGGTTTGCTGGGCTGGAGAGGCACAATCCTCACTTCCAAACAGGGTGTGAGCTGCCATCAACAGCAGAGGGGGGCTCGTAGTGCTGCTCAAGCTGTCACAGCTTATCTTGGACTCCTCTCAGCACATGCAAACTGGGTTATACTGGTGCTGCCAATGCCAACTCTAGCACTTAATGCACAGCAACTTTTCCTCTACTCCGTGGCTCTTTTCTATCACTCTGTAATATCTAGAGAACGTTGCTGTGGCCTCGTGATGTAGAACAGAGACCGTTTAATGCGCTATTTTCTAATAAAATAAATGAACCTCTCGAGAGGAGAACCCCATGGAAGGGCCTGTGTGAGCTCACTGCCCCCTACACAAAGACAGCACCACCTCAGGCAGAGGGAGGCATGCAGGGTGGCAGTACCATCTGTCCAGGACTCATGAATGGACGCCTTCTGCCGGAACTTCTCAGCCAGGTGATCCAGCCTCTCTAGCCTCCGGATCTCGTTCAGCAACCACTCCTCATAGCCCTTCTCAGCCTGCTCCAGGCCACCCCAGGCGTTGTTGATGTCCTGGAGACAGGAGCACGAGAAGAAAAGGTAGGTTAGAAGATGGGGGGAATGTACGTCAGCGTTAGTCTCCACAAGCTACGTGGCTCCAGTTGGTTGGAGCTTTCAATGGGGGCTTTTAACCTCATGGGGTTGTGTGGACAGGTGAGGAAAACAAAGTGTCAGACTTCAGATAAGCAGGACTAGCAGTGTCAGGATATACACGTCTGCATGAAAATCCCTCTTGAAACCCTGCCCCACACGAAACTTCAGCAAAATCCAACCATTTTTGAACTGGAAAAAATGAGAGGCACCCAGACACCTGCTCATAAAGACATGTAACTTGTGAAGAGCCTCAGAGGGAAGGGTCTCTCCTGTTATGGCCTCACTGAGCTATGTTCTGTAGAGTTCATACCACAAAATAGCTTGATCTGAAGGTGGGACATGCTCTGAAGGTGGGGCATGCTCTGAAGGTGGGGTGTGCTCTGAAGGTGGGGCTTGCTCTGAAGGTGGGACATGCTCTGCCCAAGCAAGGGCAGAAAAGGAGCCCCATTTTCTAGGCATTTTGAGGTACCTATGAGCAGTTACTCACCGAGACCATCTTCCCTTCTGAAGGCATGAAGGCTGGCCTGTTGCTGAGCCGCAGCTTGGTCTGCAAGGTGTTGAAGTTGATCTCGAGTTGGCACTTCTCCTGCACCTTGGGGGGCTTGTGCAGGCGGCGGTAGTCCCTGAAGTCCTCCAGCTTCTGCTGCATGGCCTGCATGGTGTTCTCTGGGGCTCGGTTCTCCAGCCAGGGGATGGTGCGACGGATCCACTCCAGCAGCTGGGAAGAGCAAAGACAAGCTTTGAACTGAAAACTGTGTCACAACCACAGATGCTGCTCTGATCTCATCAGGGATGGTTCACTTTTTTGTTTGCTGCCACAAAGATTCTGCCACCAGGAGAGCTTGTAAAGAAAAGCTTACCAGCTTTTTGGGAAGTTCTTTTTTTAATGAGCAGCTCCTTCCCTGCCACCCTGAGTAGCACTGCCTGTTGCAGCACTGCCAACCCAACATGCTTAAGGCAGAGCTGTCACACAACCAGGACCAAATTATGTCCTCAGATTACACTAAACCCTTGGAGTTTTTCTGGACTGTTGCATAACTGAGGGATGCTGTAAGTCTCATTATCTCCAGGAGGGTTTGACAGGAGAAATCAAGTGGTTGGCTCCAGTTACACTTTTCTCACTCTAGTCAGAGCTGCTCTTTGAACAGCCCTCCCCACAAGCCTGTCTGGGGAGCTGCTGAAACACTGATGCAGTGGGGAGTCCATGGGGTGAGTGGAGTAGAGTCCTATGCTGCTCAGACCAGGGTGAGACCAGCCTCATGGGCTGTGCTTGCCCTTCTCTTCTCTGTCTTCCCCTCCACACTCATCTCCCAAACACACTCCAGTCCACGTTTGGTCACTTGTGTAGTTGTATCTTACACAGATTCCTTCCAACTATCAGCAAATGCACATTTCTTTCCTCAATCATCTCTAACTTCCCTGCTCTCTGATCCAGAGTTCTGCAGTACATCAGTATAACATTTGTGAGAAAGATGTTATAAAGTCCTACAGTCCTGAGAAATGCAGCTAAACCAGATTTTTCCTTTACTTTTAGCATTTCTGTGTCTGCTCTTAATAAACCCAGAAGCTCAAAGCTGCCCTATGGAAGCTTTCTATGTGCTCTTGCCTTTAAGGTAAGTTTTATTTTAATTTTCTGGAGAAACTTAGGCCAATACAATTCTCCAGGATGAGTTACCAGCACTAAATGCAATCCCCTTCCACATCCACCACCCAGGAACCAACAGCACCATGGACACCTACATCACTGGCCAGTTTCTCGTAGTCCTCCATGAGCTGCTCGTTTTCTTGGTTGACTGCCAGCACCTTGCAGATACGGTTTGCTGCTGTCTCCGCCTGCCCGAGACGAGAAAAACAGAAGAAGGAGAAAGTGTGAAAACAAAAAAAAGAAGAAGAAC
Organism: Brachypteracias leptosomus; assembly: GCA_013401335.1. Lineage (NCBI taxonomy): Eukaryota > Metazoa > Chordata > Aves > Coraciiformes > Brachypteraciidae > Brachypteracias > Brachypteracias leptosomus. Next base: position 352,986 of record VYZX01009649.1, on the reverse strand, counting down.
TATAAAGCAAACCTTGCAGCTCAGTTCCTGCTACAGACCTGCGGGTAAAGTCTCTGCTCTTGGCTCTAGCAACCTGTCAGAATGTCTGTCCTGACCCCTTTGCTTTCCATCTGACCTTCTACAATAAATTATTTTTCCCCTCTCAGAGATTCTCAGCTCTGCTGATCCCACCCTATGTGTTGTGAGACCACCACATTTTGATGCCTTTTCTATGCCTGGTGTTTGCTCCCTCTCAGAGGGACCCTGGCTCCCTCTTTACAAACCCAGGTGGTGTCAAGCTGATGAGACTCCCCAGGAAAAAAACTACTTAGAGTTAATCCACAGACTGGACTTTGGAATGCTCCTAATTTTATGTGGAAGATGAAGTGGTAGGTACTCCTCCTAACCCTACATTCTGCCCAGCAGAGCTCTCTTCCAGCTCCCCCTGTATTTCTGGCACTCATGACAGGGCCACCTCCTCCAGCATCTTGCCACATGACACCTCCCAACCTACCCTTCAAGGTCCCATGATCCAGCTGAGAAGAAGATTTTTTTTTTTCCTCTTTCTAGGTAATCTTTCTGTTTGCTCTCCCAAAACAAGTCTCACAAAACCCCCCAACCTGTTGTCACTGTTTAGGTTTGGGGGTTACTATCATAGTGGGACCAAACCCTTGTTCTCTGCAGGAAGCCAGACATGTTAAAACATGAGTTTGGAGCAAAGCAAGGCTCAGAAAAATCCCAGCTATGAGCTCAGGAGCAGTCAGGCTGCCCTGGAGAGCCATGGAGGTGTCTGGCATGGGGAACAGGTGAGGATGAAGAGGGTCCATGCCCACAGAGCAACTGCAACTGCTGCCTTAAAACTACACGTGGGACTGATGTCAAAAGAAGTTTTGCTGAGCTTATAGCTGGCAAGTTTCAGCCTTTTTCTATTTTTAAAAGGCCTTTGATTATCTGTTTGTTCAATCTCCAGGGTCACTTGAGAAAAATCCTCTAATTTTTGCAGCTGATGTGAGGCAGCAAGAATAGCAATAAAGTCATAGGCTAAACATGATGGATGAATTGCTGAGGTCTCGGGGGATCTGGCAATCTTATTCATTTGTAGGGAGCTGTAAAAACATCTATTCAGTCATCTGTCCCTTTGCTAGAGTGGGCCAGCCAGCAGATACACAAATATCCACTAATTTCAAACACATCAGAGGGACCTGTGCAGGAGAAAAGGCAATTTCACTTAAAAATAAATCTGTAAAAAGCACAAATGATGGTTACATCTAAGGAAGTTTGTACTTGGAGCAGTTCTTAACTAAAGTTTGCACTTTACTGGAGTACTTTTTGATATCCAGAGAAAACTTTATAGACATGGGGCCAAATTGTATATCAAAGAGGCATTGCCAGAGCCCTGCCATGATGTGACTGCAGGGAACTGGTGGTGCCCAAGGTTTATCTCAGTCCTCCCAGAAGAGAAGCTCCCTGCACACCCTTAACTCTCTCCCTTCCCTGCCCCAGGAGCTCCCTGCAGCAGCAGCCAGCTGTGCAGGAGGGCCCCCATCTCACAGAGGCATATTTATGTGTATCTGAGGCTGGATTTCCTCCAGCTGCCCATGGTTGTGTGTATGTATGTGTGTGTATATGTGCTGAACATCTGTCCAAACACAAAAGGCCTCTGAACGTCAGCACTTACAACATTATTTGTATTATCCTCAGGGCTGAGAGGCTTTTTCTCCCCTCTCTTGCTTCCCAAGGGTTCCTGCCTGCTCCAGGCTGCTCTGTGCTGCAGCAGGAAGGGCTCTGGGGCCACCATCACCATTAATTCCATGAGGAAGGAGTTGCACTGGCTTGCTCTGAGCAAGGTAGGACAAAAGGATCCCAGTGCTTCCAGGTAACCTCCCCAAACACCTTCACACTGCTGCTAACGAGCTGATCTCTGGGGATGGCAACCTCAGTGAAGCCCTTCCAGGTAAGAGTGGCACACTAAGATGTTGACATGAGGGCAGCTTGCCCTACACCTTCATCAGTGGGGTGGAAAAAGCAGCAATTTCTCTGCCTTTTGTCTTTTCTGTGTTTCCCAACCCTGCCTTGGACTGCTTGGGATGGAAGTGGAACTAGATGTCCCTCTAGCTCACGGATCCAGGTCTCTTTGCTGAGGAGGAGCATCAAGGAAGGCGTCCCCACAGTGGGGCAGGTGCCTGCCTGTGGCTGTTCTCTGGCCCCAGGGGACCACTCCAGAGCACCATACACCAAACACAACCTCTTAATAAAAGGGTAAAACGTTAGTTAGGAGCTTTCACCCCAGAAACCAGGTTTACAATAATATCAAGCCAACCAGTAGTCGCATGCATTTAGTGTGAAAAGTCAGAAGCGGTTAGAGAACAAGCAAACCAACCAAAGCAGGTATACCTACAAATATATATATGTATAAAAATAAATGGCATAAAGGAAAAGCAGCCATCTACACACACATGTCAGGCTGGGGACCCTGTACCTTCAAAGGCTCAGGATAAGAGAGTGAAAGAAGCAGAAAGCGGCTCATGGGACCTCCCCTTCAGGGCTGGTGGCAGTAAAGAAAAATCTGAATGAAAAATGGAGCGATATCACAGTGAGTCACCTAACCATGCACGAGGCAGCAACACATCACAACCTGGGCTGGGCTTGTGCTCTAATCACCCTGCATCCACCCGGGGGTCTCTGTCACTCAGCACTTGGGTAATTCACGGCCAGGGTAGCTCCAGAAAGGAGCTGTGCCCCTCCTGCAGGGCACACTTGGGCTGCTGGCCCATCAGGACTGCTGAAAAATTCATAAATGATTAAATCTTTCATCTTCCCTGCAAGCCAGTTAGACTAGATGGGGTTGGAGACTTAATAACTAGGAAGCTCCATCTCTAGTTCTTGCCCCAGCTACTTGGTGCAGGTCCTGGGGCAGTAAAGGTGGTTTTCAGTTATCTCAGCAGACCCATCATCCACTTAAACTGCTGATGAGCTCATGGGACCTGCTGAGGAGGTTTCCAAACCACGGAACCGGTAAGAGGAGAAAGGGAAGGGACTGGTGAGGGGCAGGGCTGCTCCTGCAGCAGGCTACAACCCTCCTCATGCTGTGCTTTGCTGTTTCCTCAACCTAGAGCTCTCCAGGTGAAGCAGCCAGCATGGAGCAGCCCCCCAGGGGCAAACAGGCCCTATCACTGGGCTGGCAGGAGTTCTGAGACTAGTCTTCCTGGGCAAGTGTGGGCTGGTCAGAGCTTGCAGCCTGGTCTGAAGGGTTTCCAACTATGCACAAAGCAGGATCCTAGAGGAAAAGTCATGACTACAGACATGATGCCAAATGGGCACGTCTGCTGCACTGCCCTGGGACATATTCCCAGTTCCTTGGAAATGAGACAGGATCACCTAATTTATAAAGAAAAGGGTGAGGAACAAAAAGCTTGAACTGAAGAGCTGCTCTCTGTAACCTACTGCCTGTGTTTGATCCTGAAAGCCAGCACCAGATGGGATCTGTACCAGAGATGGACCCTTCCCAGAGCCAGGCTAGCCCCCAAGCTGGGCAACACAGGGACTGTGTCTCAAAGAAAAAAGATGAGAGGAAGATGTTGAGGCTGGGGGAAACAGGGAGATGTTATATGTTGAGAATGGGAAGTCTGGAACCTCAGATTTTATTGCCTCCACTCTGAAATGAGCAGTGATCTCGTGGAAAGGCTGCAGCCCAGCCAGGCTGTGGCATGGGAAGAGAGGATGGACCTTCTTCTTGGAGGGAAATTGCTGGTTTGGAGGAAGTTTGCCCAAACTGTGACTATTTGGTTCCTCTGAGGACAGATGTCCTGATGCCAGGCAAAGAGATTTTGGAGTAAAGAGGAAGCAGAGGAAGGAGGAGTGAAGGTGTGGAAATGGGAAAAGAGAAATAAAACACAGAGGTGGCCTGGGAAGCAGAGGAGAATGGAGAAACCTGCAAGTGTGGGGAAGCTGAAGGCTGGGTAGGAAAGGACTTTGTGGCTGGGGCACAGAAGTGCTGTGGAACCAGCTCACGGATGATTCAGCCCAGGAAAAGGGCCCTGACCTAGGGGAGCTGAGCGTGGAAGGCTGGATGGCAGCTCCAGGAGGACAGGCTGTGCTTTCCTGGAGCAGGATGATTTGATTGTGACATTGCCTGGCCAGGATGGTGCCCACGAGAGAGGTCCTGACTTTATCAGAGCAGACTTTGATTCATCTTTCAATGACAGCTTCACCAAATTGTTCTCCACCACTGGGGTGTGACACGGGATGGAAGGAGCAGCTCAGGTCTGGAAGGACATTCCCATCCCTTCTCCAGCAAGATGCTCTGGGCTTCCCTGCCAGGGGCCTGGGGGGGGTCTGGCACGTTCCTCGGTGGAGAGGAGCAGGGCAGGGGGAGGAGAGGGGGTTGTTAGCAGTAAAGTCTCACCTTCTGCGCCCCCGAGAAGGCGTGGTAGTAACATGAGACATAGGTCATTATGGCCTTCTCATCCGGCCTTAGCGTGCCTATAATATCTGTGCAGAGAAGGAAAAGAGGTTGAAAGGATAAAGTAAGAAGCAGCACATAGAATAAAACAAAACAGTCATGGGTGGCGTGAGAGAGGGGGAGGAAACTTCCCATCATGCAGAGCAGGACAGGCCAAACAGATTTCCATGCGGAGAGCTGGGAGTTCGGATCAGAAGGTGGCTAGCAGGGTTGGCTTGTGGCTCAAAGGGGCACCCCTCCCTCCCTCCCACCCCATCCAGGGGGATCCCAAGCTGCAGGAGGCTGTCTGGAGGTCTGGGCACCCTGAGGAGCTAGAGATCAGAGCCTTCCTACACAGGACCTGCTCTGCTGCAACACGCTCTGCCTCTTCCTACAGCACCCGAGAAGGGTGGCTGCTTGGTTTTGGAGAGATGCTTATGAGGTTTCACCCACAAAATGCTTTCCTTAACTGACTCCATCACCAGACACAGCAAGGACTCAACTGCCCGATTTCCAGCAGGGTGGGTGAGAAAAGAGTTTAAAAAATGTGAACAAAATGAGGCATCTCAGTCATGATAAGCAATGTTAAAATCACCACGACTTGTTGGACATGCTTTGTGAGCCCCAGCTGAACTGGGACTGAGTTTGTGGCACAACTTGAGAAAGCAGCAGGTTCAGACCTTAAAGCAGTGGTGTGGGAACCTGCAGGGTATGTCAAGTGACAGACAAGGCTTTGGGTATTCATTGAGCCCCTCATAAAGCTGCTAAGCCACCTCTGCTTCTCCAGCTTTGAAAAATTAAAAAAAAGTGAATGGGTATCAGTGGGAGCAGGCTACAGGGTCCTGCTGAGCAGAGCATCTACGTGGTGGTCTCCACCTTTGTGGGACCAAGCATCCTAGCTCCAGGGGCTGCAGGTCCTTGGCTGCCAGGGCAGCAGTTTGGAAGCAAATGGAGAAGGCAGAGCTCCCCAATCCCTTGGATTTGTGTGTGTGCCAAGGTATAAGTGCCATGGAAAGTACCACCAACTACAGGGAAATGGGACTCCTGGCTCCCTTGCCCCATGTCTTATGTCTGGGGCACCACTTTGAACCAACAGCCAACTCCACCAAGAACATAATAATAAAGATGCCCGTAGCTAGAGAGGAGAAAGAGAAAGAAAAAAAAGGTTTGGACATTAGCAACGGCACCAGGTGTGCTCTGTGGAGGGAGCTTGGGATCCTGTGATACCTTCTGGGCTCCTGAGAAGGCGTGGTAGAAGCTAGAAACATAGGTCATGATGGCCTTCTCGTCAGGACGGGCAGTTCCCACAATGTCTGTCAAAAAAAACCTCACGTTAAGAGCATAATCAACTGGTGGGAGGAAAGCAAAGGAGAGGCAGAACCACAACTGTCCAGGAGACCTGCTGGGTTATGTGTGCTTGTCACAGCAACTCCACGGGGCTTCCCAGCACTCCCCAGAAGAGGTGTCTCTCTCAGAAGCCAGGATCACCCTCCTGGTTCCCCTCCCTCAGGATAAAATTGCTTCCAGGGTCTGGCCAGGCTGATGCAGCCAGATGTCAGCATGTCTCATGTCATGGCTCTTCCCCATCCTGAGAAGATTACTGTGTCCAAACTGGCAGCAGGTTGACATGGCTTTTAGAGGTGGATTACACTGCAGTTCCTCCATGCAGTTCTTCAGGAAAGATCCTTGCTCCCCCATCCTCCACTTCAACACAATGATGGCTTGAATTTCCAAAGGCCCTTTCATTAGTTTCAGGGGAAACTCAACACCTCCAGAGCTCAGAATTAATGGTGTGGAGGAATGCACATGAGCTCCACTCCAGGAGGGAGCAGAGTGATCAGGAAAAAGCAACTGGAGCTCCTGCAAGGGGCCCTCTCCATCACTGCTAGCTCTGCTGAGATCTGAAGGTAGATCCATGTATTTTGGAGGTGGCTTTATCTCCTACAGAATGGCAGGAAGCATTCAAGAAACCTCATGATTTTTTGTGACCTCAGCATGATGGATGCAGGGAACTCATCCCTGGGGATGGGAAATGCTACCTAAGGATATGAACATCCCAGTCACCCAAACCAGGGTCACTGGGTCCAGCTGTCCTACCTCCACCTTCCCTCCTTGCTCCTCTCACTCCTTATTTAACAAAAGCCTTTAAGTGTTTCTCCTGTCCACACTGAGCCTGAAATGCAGCTTCTACCACTGAAACCAGCTGGCTTCAGGCACACAGCCAACAGCCAGGGAACTATTTCAGGCTGTTGTCAGTGCTCCACAGTTAGAGTTTGCAAAGTCTACTGCCAAGCTGGTCTTGCTAAGGCTCTGAGAAGTCATCCTTGCTGTCCCAGTGGCCTCAGGGAAGCAGCCACAGCCAGTAGCAAAAGCACCTCTGAATAACATGGATCTCTGCCTTGGTCTCCAAACCCCATCAGTGGCTGATCTTCATGTCCAATGCTTCTGAGCAGTCAAGAGAAGCAGTTTATAACACTAACACCATGCCCTCAAAAGGAACATCACCAGCAAGGTCAGAAAGAGCCCAGAAAAAACCTTCTGGAGCCAAAGGAACGTGGTCCTACAGCACACATTAACTCAGGACTCAGCCCAGCTCTTGAGTCAGCAGAGGACACAGTTGGGTGTCACTCATCTCTGCCCAGCTTGTCAAGGCCAGGTTTGGATCTCCACACCAGGCTCAGAGCACTGAGAGGCACAGGAGGAAGAGGAGGCAGAACATGTGATTCATCATTCCATTGTTTTTCCCCTCTACATTGAGTATGTGGTGATGGAGGGAGCACTCAGAGGCTACTGAGCTCTTGTGCAACACAAGTCCACCTAGAAGAAGGGGGAAATTTCTTGAGGAAAAAGCAAGTTAAAAGGCACGGGGGGTTCTACTTTACCTTCTGCATCCAGCATCTTGGGGATATCCAGGTACTTCTCAGCCACATCAAAAGCTGTGTTTAGGTTAGTGAGAGGGTCATCCTGGGAAAGAAACAGAGCCAGGGCATCAGCATCAACTCCTAGCAAGGTACACAGCACTTCTCTCAACACATCGTGCCTGGCTTGGTTCAGGCAACTGTGCTGGCCAGACACAATTCTGTGTGGATCCTCATTCAGAGGATGAAGTAATTAGCTGCCTTTTGAAAGCAGAGCCTGGAGGCTCATGATATTATAATTAACATATAATCTATGCACTTGCAACAAGAAGGAATAATACATTTTGCACTGAAACCAGTTTAAAGTAGAATTAGTTTCACATTGTGCTGATAGTAAAGGGCTGTATCTCACATTTACATCTCAGGCTTATATCAGGTTTCCATTTTAAAGAAGTGCAGAGCAGTGGGTCTGTTAGAACAGCCCAGCAATACTAAAATAGTAACAACATCTGCAGAGGGTGCTGTCCTCAGCTAGTGTACAGTTTGCTGAACACCAGTTGAGTGGGAGGAAGAGAAATGTTTTAACAAATCCCTACAAAATAAATACATATAAAAGTACCCTTTTTTTTTTTCCCTGAGTATTGCTTTTCCTCTGAGGTGCTGCACAGGGCTTGTTATTTCCCTAGTGCATTTCTATATAACCCTCTGCTGTGGCAGGATGCACTCCAGATACAGACATCAATACACAGTAATCACATCTTAAACAGAATTAAATGTGACTGATCACATCACGAGCCATTTCACAAAGGTAACTGGGTTTTAAAGAGCCACACAAGAGAACATGGAACACAGATGTCACTGGAAATGAGAGACCTCTGCAAATTGTTTCCAGCACTCAGTGATCAGCAACAAGACACCTACCAACTGGCTTGAGACCCTTAGACAAGCCTGATTCCCATATTCCTGTAAATCCATAATATTTAGTTATCCTAAGGATCAACCCACTTCATGGATGACAAATGACATCTGCACTATCAGTTTCTCCTGTTGAGATGGGTGGTTCTGTTGGAGGAGAGGTTGTGCACAAACTGCTGGTGTTGAGTCTCCTTGTTTGCTCAGGGTCTTTGGGGAGAGAGGAGGATGGGGTGGTACTCTCCATATGGTCATTTGTGCCACTCACACTGAGACCCACTTGAAAAAATAGGAAATAAGCAGTTTTTCACCTTCCTTCTCGAGTGCCATCCATGTTCTGCTGCTTTTCTGTTTGAGATCATGTGTCTTTGCTTATTGCACTGACTGGGAAGTGCTCAAACAACAGGCAGCTCCCTCTGAACCCACCCAGCATGAAGGGTGAAGCTGGGCAGGGTATGGGCATGAAGGGAAGTGTCTTTATGGCACTGGGCATTACGTAGCCCTTGCATTGCAGCCTTCATCAAACTAGGAGACTGAGCTACTCCAAAAAGCACTTTCCTGCAGCATCTCCCTGGGAATTAACACATGAATGTCTCCAGCAATGTTTCATCTCCACGAGTAAGTCACACAGAGGCCATCCAAACAGTGATTCACATTTAATCCGCTGGCACAAGCCCATATTAGGCAAGGAAAAGCTGTGATGACCCCAGTGGCTGTCACACACTGTGACAGCCCCACCTCAGGGTCAAATAGTACTTTACAGAATAACTCTCAATGGTGACTACATCACATGGATGTATATATATGTATTCTTACTCCTCCAGCCACAAGGGACCAGCCTGTGCCATGGAATTAGAGCCTGGTACCACTTTGTCAGCCTCTCCTGGAGGAAAGGGAGGAGCAGACTCTGCAGATAGCTCTCCTATCAGTGAACAAGCAACGACACCAGGGGCCACGTTGCCAAAGGTTAAAAAGAAATTTTAAGCTGGAAGCTGGGAGAGGTTTCCTGATGGGAACATTTACTGGGCTTGGGCACTCCCAAAGGAAGGGCTGGGAGTCTTAACATGGGGGGAAGCTGGAGACTCACCTAGATGAAGCCAGATTTCTACTTCAGACATAAGATGTGTGATCACATAGTCTCCCAGGGAATGAAGCTAAAGATAGTGCTGCTGAGATCTAGTGCTACCTGAGTCCAAGACTAGCTCTGAGGTGAGCAGGGAACTAAACCAGCCTAAGATCCTGCTCCCTGTGAGAAAAGCTTCACCTCCCATGGACTGTGGACTTGTCCCAATTCCTTCCACAGCTGGAAGACACATCCCAGTGGAGCACAGTTTTACCCTGGAGGAGTTAGGTTTTAGTGGTAGCAGACCTGAACCTGCCCTGAGCAGATGCCCAGCTGGCTCATCCTCTTTTGCTGACTAAAGGCTACCCTGGCTCCTCCTCCTTCACCACAACCCCAACTCACATGGGGACTTCTCTCCTCCTCCAGCTATCTCCAAGTGCTGGCAGCACACAAGGTTGCCATGGCAATTATTGCAGTGTGACATGCAAAAAAATTCTTCTATTAACCAGCAATCAGGAGAGGAGATGGAGGGGGAGGGAAATGGAGAGAAAGCAAGCACTTACTATCTCTGCCAGGGCTGAAGGCACTGGGAAAGAAATCTAACTCATGTTTTCAGGAATATCTGTGCTGAACACATCCAACACAGCAGCACACAGCCCAGTGTGCGTGTGTTACACAGAAACAGAGCATTGCCAAAGGCACACACAACTGGGATGCCACCAACCACTCCCTAGAGATGGAAGAGAGTCTAATCTACCATCCACTGTGATCCACTTGCCTTTCCCTGCAAGATAAGTCCCCAGAGACAGGGATGATTCAAAATATTTGGGTTAGCTGGTTGGTTTTTGAGGGAAGGGGGAGAGGGGAAGTAGGCTCCAAGGAGAAGGGCAAGAATCAGTTTAATTGAGCCAAAGGGAGGAGAAAGAAGTGATAAAGAAGGAAACTGAGTGACAAAAATAGCCCAGGCAAATACTGTGTTTAGGAGGGAGCTGTGTTTATACGTTCTAAAAATGGGTTTCAAAGATCCAGGATAAAAAAGGCAACTTTCCCTCAGCACATGTCAAGTGCCAGAGCTAAAGGCTAGGCTCCCAGCTAGGCTCTGCCCAGCTATTTGCTCAGGAATTCAGCTGTGGGGCTCTCAAACACACAGTTAATCTCATGCCTTTAGTGTAATCGAAGCAGAACCTCAATAAAAATGATACAGAAAGAGCCAGAAGGCTGCAGGAGGGCAGAGGAACCTGATAGAGGATGGGCCCAAAGGCAAGTGGAGAACAAAAGATGCTGGTTCTCTTTAACCTTACTCCAAGGAGGACTCCTTCCCATGGAGCTGCTTTGGGCTAGGACAGTCACCCTAAAAAGCCTGCAGGCAACATGACCAAATAACTCACCTTCCCTCACTTTTGGGTTAACTGGGGTTTGGCTCAGGGCTTTGCTGGTAATGGAGAATCTGTAGCATTAATTGCCTGACACACCTCACAGAGCTGCTTTGATTTTCCCAACATCAGGTCTAATAATTCCTTTTTTTATTGCTGCTGTTTATGTAAACAGGCTCAGTCTCTCCCCACTGTTCATTCCTCGTGTGCTGACTCCAGATGCTAGAACTGATCAGATAATACAACTGACTGCTCTGCAAGACAGCAGAGATCTAAAAGGCTACTGAAAAGCAGACCAGGCGTTGTACAATTGATTGCCCCAAGGATGCAGCTAATTGGATTAACTCCTTTACATACTGTCTGTCTGCACAGGGATCCAAGAGCCCACTCATGACAGGCTTCTGTGCCCATTGCCCTAGCTAACATCTAGCACGTACACATTTATAACACTCAGCCAGGAGATCAAACTCTTGGTGTGTTAGCCCCAGCAATGACACAGGAACGATGCTCTGGGTGACATTTCACTCCACGTGTGCACAGATAGAGTGGAACTGATCTCAGCAGACTGCAGGAATGCCAGTGGGATGAGAACCCAGCTTGGTCTTCCCTCACCCTGCTGAGTCAAGGCACTGCTGGCAGCACACACCACCCAATGCATATTCTCAGCCCCCACTGAGCAATCCTGTCTCCAAGACACTGAGGAAGCAAACTTGGGAGCAGCTAGATACCATCTCACCAGTGGCAAGTTTTAAAGTCAAATTGCAAATGCTTTTCTGGTACCTGATCCCCCATGGCAGGAGAAGCCCAGCACTGCAGCTGAATGAGAGGTTTGGGGTGAGTTTTTGTTTAAACTCATGGAATTTTTAGACTGGATTCTGTCTGCCAAGGTTCTGATATTGTTCTGATTCCCATGCTGAGGTCCATCAGTGATGGAGCATGTGACAAGTGTCCAGTGAGGGGGCACAGACTCCTCAAGGAGCTTCTGCACTTGAACACCAGGTAACTGGTTTCTACCCACCTCTCCACTGAAATATTCAGTCTGATTTGATTCTCTAGCCCGTGACACTGGCACAGAACTAGTCCCCCATTTGGTGTTACTGCCTTTGCCAGCCTTGGCTCATCAGCTGGGAGTGGGGCACGTGTCTCATCCAAGGCAGGCTGGAAGCAGGGAAGTCAAGCAGGAAGCTCATTAAGTTCACGCTTCACTAAGAAGCCTGAATGTACTGATTCATCCCTCCTTCCTTCCCCTCCATCCTGCAACTGCCAGCTTGTGCTGAAGTTCCCCAATTATGTTTATCAAGCTAATTCTTCTCCCTCTTTCCCCCCCAGGAGCCCAGCATCTGCTCTGACAAAGAAATGGAGCTGTACCTTTCGTAGCTTCCCGTAGTCAATGAGCTCTGGACGGTGTCTGTGGATTAAAGCACAGAAGCCAAGGCCATCCTTCCAACTGGGAGAGAGACAGAGGAGAGCACAGTGAGCATGGCTCAGCCAGGGCCAGACACAGGGACAGGCACGGGCGTGGGGGAAGGCACCAAGGCAGCAGGACAACTAATTCTGGTCTAGTTTCTAGCTAACGGTGCTGCTGAGGCAAGAGGCATGTCTTGTACCTGCAGGAGGCTGCCACAAAGATCCCTTCCAACCCCTACAAAAATCCAGGGTGATTAGGACTTGCCCCTTGCATTGGCACCTCCATTTAGCCAGGTCTTGAGAGATAAGTGCATTCCTTAGAGAAAAGGCAGATGCCCACAGCTAGCCACAGTACTGGCTAGGGTGGAGGGCACTTAAGCTCTCAAAAAAGTGTTTTATATTCATACAGCTCTCCAAGATGTGCTGGAGAAAGCACTGTTATGCAGAATCTCCACTCTAACATCTGCCAATGTGGAAATATTAAGAGCAGAGCAAGAAATCTCTCATCCCTTCCCAGCTCCACCATTCTACAGTGTCTGGTGCAGCCCTTATTTCATGGCTCCTGACGTGTTCTGAGTTTTCACAGAGCAAAAAGTTGTCTTGCTTAGTCTTGAGCTGCCCTCAGAGGGCTTCAGGCTCTGGAGAACTTTAGGAGAGCAGTGGTTGTAACCATAACAAGGAATTGGGATGCAGGTACTTGATCCTCTTAAGCCCTGTCTGATTTCCTAGCTGCATTGCCTTGGGAGGTCTGTCAAGAACATTGTTGAATAAACCAAGAGACACATGAAAATAACAGGCTGTGAAGGTGAGTTCTTGCCTGCAGCTCACCTGATATGGAAGTTCTGGATGTTTACGTTTTTGTAGGGGGCTGTCTTCCTTTGACACCATAACAAAAGTCCTTCCTTAGCAGATGTCTCTGAAGAAAGGAACAGAAAACACACCAATTGACTCATTTTCTTGGAAAGCAGGAGTGTCTGGAGCACAGGCTATTAAAACATGACCAACTTTGGTACAGCCTGCACTGAATTGTGCTTTATTTCATTTCACTTGTCAGAAAATCCCTTCTTTGGAACAGTCCACTGGGATAGTTTTGTTACTATTTTTTTCTTAATGAGGTTCTGTAATAAGGAAATAGCTTTCAAGGATTAGAGAGGAGAATTTTGTAGGACTTGTAGGTCCATTTTCAGTGCTCTTCCCTGAATCAACCTGCAAGAAACTCACCTAAGAGTGATTCTAATTCTGGGCCTTTCAAGTGGCAAAGCCATTTGGTTACCCCAGTTGTTGAACAGTGGCTGTAAAGAACTAAGATTTACCTTCAACTGAGATGTCCTGAATGGCAAAGCGAAGGATGATGGTCCAGATCATACCAAGAGTCATTTTAACATTGCCATCCACGATTTCTAGGGGGGGAAAAAAAGAAAGAGAAGAAATAAAAGGCATCAAGTTGTTCCTTTTGTCCATGGGATAGATCTTTGTGGGGATTTTCAAAAAGCAAAAGGCTCCAATGCCTGTAAAAACCCCAGCAGTTAGCAGGGGGACCCCGGGAGATGTTTAAGATCTGAAACTAAATCGAGCTCTTTATTTTAATGGGCTAGACTAAAATCTGATGGCAGTACTTTAATGTTGAACATGCTTCATGAGCACCAATAAATCAATCAGTGAGCTGAAGCAGGTAATTAATATCACTGTTCCATGGGTTTTAATTGGGAAGAAAGGTCAAGGCACTTCCATAAAACCAGATGGCGTGAAGTTGCTAATGTGGCACTAGAATTCAGCACTGTGCTCTGGACACCTTCTCAGGTTCCACTTTTACAAAGTTAGCTGGTGCAGTTAAGGTGGAAAGCATCTCCTCCCCCAGCCCTCTCCATGGCATTACCCATGTAAAAAGAGGTGTGCTCCCCACTCCCATGCCTGATCCTTCCCTAGCAGTGGGAGAAGCCCAGGACACTTCCACCACTCCATCTCCACACATCATTTGACTTTTTCCCGACACACAGAAACCCCACCACCCATCACCAAGCAGACGCCGATGTTGGTGAGAGGAGTGAATGAGCCACCCTGGGATGCAATCTCATCAACCACACTATCCCCAGTCCTTTTATTCTTTCCTTTTAACTAGAGTTGACACAACAGCTACTATTTGTTAGAAGCAGGCAAGAATTTTTCATTTCTAGAGCTAAAACCTTCTCCTGGCACCCTGGTTACCAAGCCAGCCAGCCTGCTCAGAGAGGCCATATGTTCTTTGGCCCTCTCTCACTTGGTTTTCCACCCCTGTGCTCCCCAACCTCCTTTTCCTCCAGGATTCCTCCAGTGCCCTTCAGCTGCTGCCAGTCTCTCTCTAGCACGGTGGAATATGGCCAAGAAACAGAAGTGAAAAACAGTTGCAAAACAGGTTTGCACGAAGCCTTCTGCTTCCTGGGGATGGAGAGAGAGAAACTCCACAGGAATTCTGAACGTACCACCACAAAGCCAGCCCAATCTAAGGCTTAATTAAAGAGATTGTGTCTGTTCCCTGCTGATACACGTAAGGCTCAGTAATGGGAGAGCAGCTCACATATTAAAAATCTCATAATCAGCCAGAACTTCTGCCTGACTGCTCTTTCCCAGTGCTCTTCCCAGGCAGGACCTCTGCAAGCCTTGTCTGCACTTCCCCCAGCACCAGCAGCTGCTGCCTGAACAAGAGCAGGTTATTAATGTGATTTACACCCAAGCTGGGGGTGCAGGAGTTGTCAGACAGCCAGGTAAGGGCCTGGCAAACATTCAGTCCTTAGGAGCACGACTGGTCAGCTCCAGGGAGGTGGCTTTTCAAATGCCACCACCTCTTTTAAACGCATGAACTCATTCAGAAACATGCAAAAATGACTAAGCTGACTTTTCCACCCTGGCCTGAGTAGTCAGGAGCAGAATCAATGCTAAATAAATTGCGTGCTTGCTCTGCCTGCTGCTTCAGGAGGTGTTCTGCTCACACAGGACTCCTGTAATGGCTGAAATCTCTAAGCTTTATTCCTCCTTCCACTCGTGCAGGTGAGAACAGGATCAACTCACCCAAAGCTGTCTTTGTGCTGAGCGGAGCCACGTCTGTCCAGGAAAGCAGCAACTTTCTATGCAGATTAGGGGTGCAAATAAACCACTCTCAGGTCACATACTTGACCCACTCAATCTGCTAAATCCCAGGAGCATTTGACTCCAGTATGGAATCCATTACAGCAAAAGAGGGCTCCTGAGGTGTCAGATGGCAGTGAGGTTTAAAAGCAAAGGAAAAACCATTTGGAAGCTGCCACCAGGCTAGAGTTGATCCAGATTTACCCAGACCTGCTGTGTGCCACAACTGCTTTGATCCTATGGGCTCTGGCTAACAAAGATGTTTAGAATCATCCTGAGTTGTTAACAGTCAAGGACAGCTGTAAAGAGCAGCTCTCAACCCTCACTGCATGTTCTATTTGCTTAGCTCACCCTCCTTTTAATGCGGACATGGAACAGGACTGTACCTATCCAAGCAGACACAGAAAACGTGGACCACAGGATGGGCTCCTGGTCTCGGAGATGTCCCCAAGAGTAGGTCTCAAAGGCCAAAACTGGGGACAGCATCCTGACCCTGCTCTTGGGCTCAGCCCTGCAGCCCCAGGACTGTCCCAGAGGAGAAGTGCTCATCCAGAACTGCAGCACAGGCTCATTTCCTGGCTCTGACACGAGTTTCCCTGGAGAAACCACATATTTCCATCTGTAAGGTGGAGATAACAAACCTCCCTCATTTTCCGTGGTCACTGTAAAGGGAAGCCTGGAAATCCCACAGAGGCAGAGTCTCCACAGCAACAGTGACAGCAGGACTCACACATGGGTCCAGAGGAAAACAAGTGTCATGAAAACACAGTCCAGATAAGGTGACAAGTTGTTCAGGTTTATAAAAGAACAAACTATCTCACTGACCTGCAAGCCCTCCTGGGTGACATACCTGCTAAACACCCACCAGCTTTGCTAAGAAGAAAAAAGTCCTACACAACTCCCTGGTGTCCACATGATCAGCAGGTGGGGACTACACTTGGCTTTGACCCATGGGATGTCCTACGTCAACAGGGGATCTTTCCCAGCAGCTCTGCACCAAGCTAAATACAAGCAGCTGCCACACTTCAAGTGAGGCTTTTCTTCATTCAAGAAAGAAACACCTCAATTAATTTGTTTCTGCCACTGCTCAATGTTTTTAACTCATGAGAAGAAGGAGAACTTGACCATTAAGCCCAAGCAGGACTTCAGGTTTGGCAGCTTGGTGTGAAGGTGGGATTTAAATCCAGAGTAAAGACCTAATACATCCCTTTTTTCCCTCAACAGCTTATTCTACAAGGACATGAGGAGCTAGGGAGGCACAAAGGGACATGAGATGCAGCCATGAGGGAAGGGCAATGGCTAAGCACAGCTTGGACCCCAATAAGTCAGGTGTCTTTACCTTCTGCTCCAATGGACACTAGTTTGACTCCTTTGCTGGCAATGAAATCCAAGGCCTTGTTCACGTTGGATATTTTGTGCACCCGCATCTTGCCCCTTTCAGGCTTAGCCAAACGTTCACCTAATGAGAAAAGAGGGGGGAAATAAAGTGTTAGAAACCAATTCTGAACCCTTTCTTCTGGTGGGTGCTTCCCCACGCTCACCACTAAGTAACCCCAGAAAGAATCGGGCAGAAAAGCATCTTTTTGTAGCATCCCAGATGATTTAGTGACAGAGGAACTCTCTGCACCCAGTCCCTCCCACAGCAGGTGGAAAGGTCCCTCAAAACCACACCAAGCAGTAACCTCTGTACCATCAACCTCTACTAGAAATATAATTAGATGGGACACCAGGAACCATGTGGCACACACCAAAAAAATGACCTAACAGCCACTTTCAGATCACCGGCTCCAGAATACAAGAGAAAAGATCTAAATAAAATGCAAGCAGGTTTTGCACTTTGAAAAAAACCTTAGGAGATAATTAAAAAGAGATCAAATGGGCAAGTCCAGGCAAGTAATTAGTCACCTGACCTATTCAGCTCCAAAAGTCTCCTGCTGTATCTTAAACCTGAATATTCAAGTCAATGTGAGCTGAATCAATGGTTTATTTGAGGCTTAAGGGTGAGACAGAAAAGTACTTTTTAAAGAACTCTTTTTCACAGTAAACCTGGATGGCTTGTTCCCTAACAAAGGAGTCAGGAAAAGCCAAAAGGGAGAAAAATACATTATCTCTATAGCCATGACCTGTAAAGAAAAAGCAATCTGGAGGTGAAAAGCCTTTAGAAGCGTTTCAGTGCTTACTGCAGGCTGCTGTCATTAGCTCTCGAGCTTAATGATAAAACCAGATTCACTCCTAAAATGAAACACCAGTGTCTGACCATTCACTAAAAAGATGTGTTTATGGCAGCACCTCCATCCTAGGATTAAAAACATCTCTTACTCAAGTACACATCATGGTACGTTGCCTTCTTTTCCCTCTGGATAATGCTCATCACTCTCAGTAAGAGTGGCAGCAGTTTTGGGACAGCTTCACAGGGACCTTTTCACAGGTAGTTTCACAACAGACTTAAGCAAATGCCAACAAACGGGTTGAGCTGGATAAAACCAACCATTTCCTTCAGCTGATGTGCCTGCAAACCAGCCTTGCAAAAGCAAACCAGAGAGCAGAGGTTGGGTTTCAGCTGGAGCAGCAAGCTGAGCCAATCACCCTGTGCTGCCTGGGCACTGGGGCTGGGGAGAGCAGGACTGATCCCTCCAGCAGCAACACGATCCTCCAGCAACTGGTGGGGCAAAACCTGCAGCCTCCCTCTCTCAACCACCACAAGAGCCTATTTGCTTTAGGATCATTTATTTGGGAACTTAAAAAAGCCCCCAAACCCTTTGGCTACTTCCTGGAGACTCAGACTTTATTACCAAGGTAGATTTCCAGAGAGAAGCTTCATCTGGTTCCATGCCATACATTATTAACCATGCAGGCTGTTAAAGGGGAAGCCTGCTAGAAATAGGTTCTCCTTTCAGCTCTTCACATCACTGAGACTATGAAAAGGGTCCACTCCATTTCATCCCCTGATTCCCACGTACCAGCCCAAGGCTGCACTTCAAAAGCCAAACAATCCAAGGAAGTGTTGGCACAGAACTTGTTTACAGCAAATTTGTTTAGGAAAAATTTCAATTAATCATTCGTTCTGTTTAGGGAGGGAAAAAAAAGAAGTCTGATAACTATTTTAAAAGTACTAAACACGAGCCTGGCCTTTTTCAGTCTCATGGTGTTATTTTAAAAGTGGCTTAGTCAGGGGAAGGAAATGGATGTGGTGAGAAATGAAAGTGTGTCTTTGGGACAAGTTCTAGGGGGGAGCAACTGTCACTTCTCACCACAGGGCTGGAAGGGGACCTGAGAGCTGCACAGCTCACCACCAGAAGGTACTGGGCTGAGTAAAACTGAGGCACTGTCCTCCTGCAGAGCATCACTGCTTCCCACACTTTGGGAAGCTGCATTAGATGGGAAAACCTGCTTCCTACCTGCCCTACCTGCCCCAAGGACACACAGGGGGGGTCTGCCCCAAAACAAGTCTGCCACAGCCCCAGCAGCACAGTCCCTCTCCCACCCTAAGGTCTCTCTCTCTCCTCCTGCTGCAAAGCTCTGGCAATATTTTGAACCCTGGTCCCTCCAAACCACCAGCATGGGCAAAACCCCTGATGTTTTATCCTATATCCATAAATTCTGGAGAACACATGTGGTGACAGCATCTTTGCAGGAGCTGCCAAAGGGGAAGGGAAGGAGGGGCAGAGGGAAGGCAAGGCTGAGTGCTTCTATCATGGCAATTTGATTGGAAAATGTACCAAGGTCAGGAGTGCAAGTCACTGGGTGGCTATTACTGGCTTCAAGGCCATCAAAAGAAAGCCTGTGAGCTTCACACACAGTCTTATCCCCCCTCACTGCTCCCACAACACTTTACTCTAGTATTTATTTCAGCAGCACATCAATAGGGATTACTGCTTACATGACATAAGCCCCAGGAGGTATCTGTCAAGTAGTGGGACATTTGTGATAGGGAGTGAAAACAAATCCCACCTAACTTGTTCATGCCACTGTTTCTATTTCAAACCGGGTTTTCTGGGATTTTGCTTTTCCCTGGGATTTTTCCCCCCCCCGAAGGCTTGGGCAGTGACTGAAATTAGGATGGAAAAGTTCAGTCAGGGCTGAAACAGAGCGACGCAGAAGATTTACTGCTTTGACTCCCCTCTTCCAATAAACTGCATCCTATTCCCCCTGTCATGTGGCTGCGGTGTGAGCTGCCAGTGCAGCATTCCCACACTCTTCCCAGGGCTGCCTTCTTGGCCCTGCCAAGCAGCAGGAGCTGCTGCCGGAGCCTCCACGGGAGGCTGTGCATTCCTGGCGGGCAGAGAGGCAGCAGCAGGAATGCAGTGGGCAGCCTGCACAGGCCAGGAGGCTTGGGGTGTGTTCCAAAAGCACATTACTGGTCACTGCTGGAGACAAGACATTCGTTAGGGAGAGATTCGTTCTGAACCAGAAAGCAGCTGTTGTTATATCCCAGCAAAATCCACAGCATTACAGACCTGCTGCCTCTGTTCTGTGAGGAAGGGGGAGGACACAATCCAGAATGGAGATGCTCAGGACACTTGAGAGCACCACACAGAACCTCTCACCTGAAATGACTTCCAGGAGTAACATGAGCTTGAGCCCATCCCTGAAATCTTCCTCGATGTTCTCAATCTGCGTCCCAGCCTTGCGGAGGTGAGAATTACACCAGGCTGTAAATGTCTGCAGCACAGGAGAGAAAGGGGGAAAAAGCAGTCAGTCATCTTCCCAGGAGCCAAGCAACCATCAGAACCAAGGCAGTGCTGAGAGGTACCACGACATGGACTCAAATGCTGGTTAGGTTATCATCTTCCCACCCACTGTCCTTGTGGGGCACAAGCACTGGGACCTCAATACCCCAAGGCGTTGCAGGGTGTTGCCATGACAGAGGGATCAACAGTCACTTCATGGCTCCAGCACGTCTGATTTTCTGGAGAGTCTCCTACACTTGGTGTTTGGTTTAGAAAACCTCCACACTGATTTGAAGGCACCCTGAGTGCTCAGATTGCTGGGACTCCAGTGCTGTTAGATCTTAACATAACATGAAGGAGAATGGAAAACAGCATTCCAGATCTCCTGGTCTCCAGAAAGGTATTTGAGGAAAAAAAAAAGACCATTCTTCTACAGCCAACTGCCTCTGGTGTGCTCCATCCCCAGCAAACTCTGCAGCCCTCAGCCAGCCACTGAGGGACAGCGTGCTGAGCTCCTCAGCCACACAAACCACATCCCAGAGTGTCCATCCTGCTGCCTCTGTTCTCACCCACTCCCTGCTAAGCAGACCTTCATCTCCTGAGTGACTCTTCCACCTTCCCCACCCCTTGGGTGGAAGAGTAAATGCTTTCTGGATAATGCTACCACCTAACCCAGCAGAAATGCCAGTAAGCATCACCCAGTGACACTGCTGTCTAGCACAGCCCCAAACTCCCACTGTCTGAGAGCCTCTGGCAGAAGGATCACTGCAGCCACCCCAATCACAGCCACTCTAATTAGCAGATATTATACACCACTACTGGAGTAACAATGTGAGTCTGAAGTGCAAGAGGGACTGAGGTCCAAACTACAACCCAGCCAGTGGCATCCAGGCTAAACAAACCTCTTTTTGGAAATGCCTTCTGACCTCAAGTGGTCAGGGTAAGAGGATGTCTCATAGGAAAGAAATGAATTTCACCACAACTGATGACAAGACACATTTTCCATGGTTGCAATCTGCCAGCCCACGTTCTGAACAACAGGCATGTGGGGCACTGAGTCCATCTCACCCCAGAGATGTGATAGTAGGATTATGGGAAAGAAAAAGTCACTGCTAACAGTTGATGGTGAAAAAAGCAGCAGCAAATACAAAACCCCTCAGCACCTCAGTGAGGCACAGTTTGAAACAGGGGAAGCAAAGAGCCTGGAGGTGCAGAAGCACCTTTTGTCTGACACAAAAGTCCTGTTTGGAGAGCAAATGGTAGCAGCTAGTTCTCTAAAGGTGGGCAAGTTTGTCCAAGTGCTAATAAATGTGTTCCACAGTGTTTGAAGAGAACACCAAGTAAACCCTTTCCTTTGTACAGATAACCCCTCAGTCACTCTTGCAGGGTGAGGTTACTCAAAACCTGAGTGCCTCCAAGTGTCACCACAAGGAGAGGAGGTTTTTCTTCTCTCCTGCTCCCAGGGCCAACTCAGCTCAGTGACCCAGCAAAGAGCTGTTTACTCTCTTTGGTAAAGGCCAGTCCTCTGCTCAGCAGAGCCCAACAAGCTGCAGGAGCAAACTGGGCATGCCTGGGTCAAGTTGGGGAACCACAGCAGAAAGGACTCGGCTGATACTGAAGCACAGGATGCCAAAAATTGAGAAACACTTCACCACTGCTTCCACCATGGAAAAGAAAGGAAAGAAAGGCTCCCCCAAAGGGCAAAGAGCATTTCCATCTGTCTGGAAGCTGGGCTTCCTCTCCTAACCTGCTCGTGTGACTACAAACAGTGGAGCAGAACGTTTCCTTGGAAAAAGCATTGCCCAGGAGCCCAGCTCCCCACTGCCCCTGGCCTGGGGGTGAGGCAGCAGAAGAGCACAGCTGTAAATACTTTCATTTGGACAGATGCACATACTGGGAAAGTCTGGGATCCCTTTTAGGATGGCCTGGTTTCCTTCCAGAGTTGGAAGCTTTAAAAGAGTAAGTCATTAAGCACCTTTTATTGCTTTTTATTGTTATTCCCCTGAGAAATAAAAGCAGGGTTTTTTTTTTTTTAAATAAGAGTGGTTTTCTTTGAAAACAGGCCCTATGTGCTGAAGTACATCCTTCTGTCACTGCTTTATTCATTCCACTGCCTGCACTGAAAAGAAGTTCATTTATCCAGCTCCCTTTTGCAGTCGGGCTCCTTCCCTCCTCCAGAAGGGTAGATGACAGCACAGATGCTCCCAAATGCTACATCATCATCATCATCATATATCAAAGTATGAGTAGGAAGGTTGTGGATGCCCATGAAGCTCTTTCTCCTATCTGGAAAGCAGACAAAGCAGAGCTACCCAGGGCTAGTGGTCACATTAGGGTCACTGGGTCACAGTACAAAATCTGTGTTGAATTGAGGAGCAAGCCTGAGACCAAACTTTTATCCACCAGGCTGCACTTCTACTTCTTGTATGAATTTCCTGAGGCTGTTTCAGTTTTGTTTTCATCAGCCCAAAGGAGATTACAAAGTTCTGCTTTAAATAATGGGATCCCAGATGCTCAGCTGAGCATCTCTTTGCACATTTTGAGGATGGAAGAGGGTGCCTGGGTCTCCATTTCTAAGAAACACAGATGAAATGAAAAGCAAACCACAAATTCTCCAAAGCTTTGCAGGATAAGCAGATCAGTGACAGTATTTTTATTGCTGCAAGAGTCACCTAGGGCTTGATGGAAAACTAACTCCCAGAGCCAGCACTCCAACTTCTTCTGCATTTACAAGACAGCAGGATTATGAACACTTTTAATAATTGCCCTGGGATTCACAAACTATATTCTCCACAAACCAACTCAGACTGACATCCATCAAAACATAATCAGAAAACAGCTTTATGTGTGTTTGCTGCATACATTACACAGCAGTCAAATATCTTCTTCAAAGTAGTAAATGAGGAGGAGACTTGACAGACAGATGGAAGAAGGCTGGGGAAACGTAGCAGAAGTCAGGGGAGCAAGAGAAGGGAGGAAAGATGAGGAAACAAATACTCTGCTAATATTGAGGATTACGGAAATTTCACAGAGCTGGAAAACTACTTAGTGCTAAATAACAGCACAGAAACACACCAGCAACTGGATTTTCTTCATACGGATCTCACACCATAAATATTCCACGGTAACTGCCCAAGAGGTGCAAACAGAGCTGTGTTTCTTGGCCCTTGCATCTTTCCATACATTGTACTCCTAATTTCATTTCTGGACACAGCAGGTTGCTCTGCAGGTCTGCCTCTTGTTCAGGGTTCAGATGGAGGGTGCTGGATGAAGGAGTGTGTGTGAATTTGTATGGATGTTTGCATCCCTCACCACTGCCCCCTGTGCCCCCCACTCCCATCGAGCTATGATTGGTACCTTCCTTTTTTACACCCCAGCTTCATCAGGGGGCCCTGACACCAAGATCAAGTCCTGCTGTACGGACAACAGGACCTTCCCATGCTACCACAACACAACCTGTCAGATAATAAACAGAATCACAAATGTCACCAAAAGCAAGCAAATAATATCAAGTGTTCTGCTAGGCAGGTTTACTGCTGGGGTAACCTCCAGAAGCCTACCTGCATGCCTATCTTAACACACCCTTTTTCTGAGAGGACAGAAAAGTCCCTGCTCCTTCAGAGCTGATGGTATTAACCCTTGCCCAGGCACGAGTTAAATAAAAACAGCAGCCAGGTGATTGCTGGAGGTCCTGCAGCCAAGGCTCTAAGGAGACGCCACCTCCAGCTAGCTCCTTCCAGGTATCTCCTGCTCCTGCCAAGTGCAGCCCCACCTTTGGCTCTCCCAGTATCACACACTCACTCTTTGCACTTCCCAAACTTTTGGTTTTCTTCCTGAAAGCCAGTAACTTCTCTTTGCACCCTCCTTCCCAAACTCAGCACCTTTCAGGTACCAAAGTGGCCCAGGCAATGCTCCTGAGACCTGGGGAAGCAGGATGGCAACTCAACATTTAAAGAATGCTTCAGTTTGGAAGGCAGCAGTGCTGTGACACCTCTGAGAGCAGCTCTGGAGAGCTCTTTGCTGCAAGAAAACAGTCATCAGGCACTTGAGCTGCCGAGCAATTTTAGCAATGTAAATGTCGGAGCCACCACAACCACATAAATGACATATACTAAAAGGAATAAATGGGCACTTTAATCTCTCTGTGGCTGCGACAGGGACATTCCAGCTTTAGCTGACCTTTCCAGATGCTCTTTACTTCTCTCCTGGCTAAATCACTCTTCCACGCAGCCCTGCTTTCCATGGGAGTGTAAACTCTCTGGCAGAAGCTGTGGCTGTGCCAGAGCAGTGTCAGCTCTCTGACAGAGAAAGGTCTGGCTTAGGCAGCCCAAGAAAGAATCCACTGGAGCTCTGCCTCACCACACCACCTCCCCCCTGTCCAAGGGGAGCAGTGTTCACCCAGGCACCCTCCTTCCTTCTGTTTATGCTGCTGGATGGATTTCAAGCAAGGGTTTCAACACAGCTCTGCTGTCGAGATGTGTCCACAACGGTTTGGCTCCTGTTAAGAAGGGGATGGAGCTGTGAGCACACAAATCTCAGCTGTGTAGCAGTTTTGTGCTGTCTGCACACGTGAGGTCTTGAACAGGCTGAAAGGCAGGGGTGCCAGCCCAGGCTCTCCCCTGGTGGTGTAGGGGAAGTGACAGGAGGGCTCCCTTTGCAGTCCCCAGAACAGAAAGCAGGCTATTCAAACAATACATCATGCACAGCTGGAAAACAACATCAATTTACCCAGCTGCAAAGGGCTGTGTTCAGAGGGGTGTACCTGGGCTCCTGCTGCACAGCCAGGCTCTGAAAACTCTTGCAACAAACTCCACACTGCAAGGAATTGTATTTAAATGAAATGATCTGGAATGACGACTGAGGCACTCAGCTAACAAGGAGTAGTAGTTTATTAGGAGCAGGAAGAAAACTGCTGTGCACATGGCTTTTTGAAGCAATAGAATTACTAATAAAGCAGTTCCTGAGAACAGGAGGTATCATTATATCCACTGTGCAGTACCAGCATCCACCTTTTGGTGGCTGTGTAAGGAATTGCTGGGGGTGTAAAGGAAAATTGCAAGTTTACTTGCATTTCCCAACTCCGGGGCACAGCTCCTGCAACTTGGAAGCACAGAGCTCAGTCACTGCTCCTCACTCACCCCATAAAACCCAGCTCTGGAGCTCTATATGAGAACAGCACTACAGCAGTAACTGCAGCTGCATAATCTAGGCTGGAGCCCACTGGCAATGTGAAGTTTATCACCAAACTCCCCTTGTCCAGAGGAGCTAGGAACCATTGCACAGGGAAAATAAACCCTCCTGCCAATCAACCCAACCTTTTGGAGAATGGCAATGAATCAGCACATGGCTGGCAAGAAGCACGAGTAAATCCAGTGTAGGAGTTTCCATTTCTTTCCTCAGTGCAATACAGTTCTCAGTGTCTTGCACGAGTTTTAATTCTCCTTTCCTGGAACATGGAACAAATAAAAAAGTCAGAGTCTCTTCCACACTGGTTTTCCACTGGCGTGCTATGAAGTGCTCTGGAGTCAGAACAATCCCTTTTATTAGCTAATAACGGGCTGAAGCAGTGAGGGCAGACATCTCAATCCAGCTCACTTCCCGTCCAAGGCAGGGTAAATATTTGTTCTTCTCTACGTTTGTGCCTCTGGAGCCTTTAACTCCACCTCAGCTACAGAGCTGCTCCAGTTCAGGAAGGATCTGCTGCTGGCATTTGAAAGCTGCTGACCATTAAATCAATGAGTGGGCTGGCATTTTAGGAGAGTAAAGCACAAGCTTGCTTTATCCAGGTTACCAGGGAGCACTAATAGCTGGGAACTTCCAAGAAGTCTTCAGACATGCAAAAACCATTCAAAAAAAACTGTCCAAGGAGATCAGCTGGTTAGAAGCATGTCTTCAGAGTTTATTGTGAAGCTCAGTCTAGCAAGACTTCATTGTGCTCTTCTCTCTCCTATGAAATCAGCTCATAAATGTCAACTTGCTTCAAGCTGTCTCATAACAAAAACTAACCAGAGCTTGTCTCTGCACTTTATACGCTGAGCTTCCCAAATGCTTTATAGCATTTGGAGATATACTGGAAGAAATCATTTTACTGAGCACTAAGGCACAACTATTGATGGACTGAAAAGTGGCAGCAAACCTCTGTTTGAGTCACAAAGGCTGAACTCCAACTGTCCAGCACAGAACTGGGCCCCAACACTGGGATGAAAAGCTCCATGAGCAGCCTCATGTCCCGATTTCTAAATACAGAGCTGAGTAAACAGGTTGAATAATTAAAAGAGCTTCAGGTATTTACCCACTGCTCTGTAGAGATGCTGCAAAATTAGCACAAAGAGCTGCTCCGGGCTTTGCAGGCTGCAGAACCCGAATGACTCTGCAGCTCGGGAAGACAGGATAAACTTGGGTAATCTGGTTTTCTAGGGGATGGTGGCAAGTGTCCTGGCTAAAAGAACCTATAACTGCATTGCTGGTGAGAAAGGGACTCCAAAGCAGTGCTTGGCATGAAGCCCAAGAGCTCCTTGACAAAGAGCAAGGAATCAGCAAGGAGATGAGGAACCTGCTCTCCTCCCTGCCTGTAACTTGTAGGTAGGTGTTTGCACAGCTGTAGGTTCAACAGTGTTTTCACTGATGGTTTAAATACCCAGCACACAAACCAGCTAAACCCAACACAAATGGATATATATATTTATATCAATACATATATATGTGTCTGTGAGTCCTGTGGTGGTAGGGAAAGGTGTTTATTAAGGTAACAGTAATATTTAAAGTCGAATTGCATCGTGACATTTTTAACTGGAAACCCAAAGTGCAGAAGCTGCTGTGGGTGGTGAGATGATGAAGATGGTCTTTTCTGGGATCTTAAGACAGATTCTTTGCTGAGACACGAATGTGTCATCTCAGAGCTAGGGTGAAACAGGATTTAAACTGTCTGCACCAGCAGTGAGTAGCAAGTTATTTCTCAGTGTGCTTCACAGCCCAAGGAGTGGTCTAATTAGGGAGCATCCTCAGGGGCCCCGAGGCATCTGCATGTCACTGCAAGCTCCTAACACCACCTTACACCCCGTGCACCGCAAGGGATGGGATCTCCTATCTTCACCCAGTAGATACAGCCCTGCCTGGTCCTGGGGTGAGGGATCCATCCAAGTCTGTGGCTACACCTGGACGGTGCAGTGAAAACCACTGTAGAGGTGTCCGAGGTACCAGGAACAGCAGTGGTGGAACACAGCTTGGCAAGGGCTAGCTGATGTGGGAGCTGTACCAGGCTCTAGAAGAAGTCAGATGTGGGGCTGATACCAAGGATTAAAAGGCAAAGAGAAACATCCAAGTTTGTTGGTTGGTTGGGTTTTTTTTTTCCCTTTGATCTTTTACTCAACCTGAACCATCAGCAAAGGCAGTTGCAGTTTTAGGTAGCACAGCAGCTTTCAGCCACTATCTCCTGGTACCCTTTACTCTTTAAAAACCTTGTGCTGTAATTTTACAGTCTCATTTTCCCAAACTTTTATGAAAAGGAAAAAAGTAAGTGAGGCTTAAGGACACGTGGGGTCTGCAAGGCTTTGGGAGGGGTTGAGCCTGCTCGAGTAGCTGCCCTAGGTAAAGCCTGGGAAATAGGCAGCAAACCCTCTGGGCTCGACCCAAAGGCTCCCCAGAAGAATGTTTGCACTGGCTGCAGGGGGTGGGATCAGGCCCTGAGCTGTGGGGGCAGTGGCAGGACAACAGAGTCTGGTGGCTCCAACCAAGCCCAAAGGAGCTGCTGCATTAGTTAAGAGCAGACACGCAGAACACTTTGCCAGATACTAACAGGAAAAAATGTGATCTCTTTCTAAACCCACCAGCAAGGTTTTCACTGTGCTGCTGACAGGAAAACCTCTGGGAACACAGAGGGAAACACTGCAGCAAGAACTGGGAGGAGAACACCACCAGCAGCCAGCTCAGCCCATCAGGAAACGTTTGCTGGAGGCTTCAATGTTCTCTGAGAGACAAGAGCAGAGGGGACAGCAAGGAGACAAGCCCCAGCATCAATATCCTGGGCAAACAGACACCTCCATGGACTGGTGGGGACTTGGGGACCAGCCCAGGAGCACCTTCTGTAAAAGTCATGCTCTGC
Source organism: Brachypteracias leptosomus (assembly GCA_013401335.1). Taxonomy (NCBI): domain Eukaryota; kingdom Metazoa; phylum Chordata; class Aves; order Coraciiformes; family Brachypteraciidae; genus Brachypteracias; species Brachypteracias leptosomus. Next base: position 325,080 of record VYZX01009649.1, on the reverse strand, counting down.
TCCTCAGCCACCCTCTGGGAAGTCACGACAAGCCCAACGTAGATCAGTAAGACCACACTGCTCTGTGTGCCTGGGGAAATGAACTTGGCACACGGGGCAGCCAGGAAGAATCTGGAGGCAGGAGCTGGAGCTGCAGCAACTCCAATGGCTGAGGACAGAGGGTGATTACAGCCCTTGCCACAGACACACTCAACATTCTTGCATTTGCTCATTTCTAGGAGATGAGGTCAAAGAGCTCGCCACAAGAGAGGATGGATGATGTAAACCAAATGCTCAGTGCCAGCACTAGGGGTGGGGGTTTTTTTCACATTCCCAGAGCCTTTCCATTTATAGGAAAGGCCATTGGTATAAAAGGTACATTCTTCAGTGGGCCAGAGGGGGAGGAGGCATCACACCAGCATCAAAAAGTCAGCACTTCTTCCAAGGCTCAACCATCCCAGTTAAGGGATGAGAGGAAAAAAAGCCAAAGGTTTTCCCTTTCTAAGGAGGAGCTTTCAGGTGGGCAGAGGAATGGAAGAGAGATTTGAGGACAAAATTAGGTGTTTTCATCAAGGAAAATGAAAACACCTCCTCCAAGTTAATGGTATTTCAATAAAAAGGGCTAGATATCTTTTTAGGCTGGAAGAAAGATTGGGACAATTTTTATTGCCATGCCAAATGTCCCAAGATGCTGTGTGTTAATGTAAATATTATCTTGGGAAAGAGAGACGATGGAAGAGTAAAGCCCCACCAGAAATGAAGTTAAAGTTAAATTTTATTCAGACATTTCTACATTGCTTTAAGTTGTTTGGATTCCCCCTCCCTTTCTTAGCTCCATTTCAACCCCAACCATACTCCTGGCTAAGCAGTGGGTGTTCACCATCAACAGCTGCAATTTCACCCTTCTTAGAGTGCTGGAGGTGCCTGATGCTCCCGTTCTCTTCTGCTGTGCAGGAGCTCATTTAAAGGCATCTTCCCCAATGAGCTGCCAAGGAGGATGATGCTTTACAGGAGCCTGACAGGTGCAAAGCCTGGGAGATGCAGTTCCCTTTGGAAACCACCCCACGGACACAACTGAACCATTAGTTGCATACCCACATGGATTTGGCAGAATGGAAACTGGCCAAAACACTGGGATTTGGGGATTGCCAGTATCTGGCTTTTTTGCTGTTGTTGTTAAAAAACCCCCAAATGAAAGTCACCCCGATGCTGCTTTTCCTGTGTGAAAAACACACACGCACTTTTCACTAAAAAATAAAGATCTGCAGGGAGATGCATCCAGTTATAAAGGAGCACTGGTAGTTGAGGGGAACTGATTTGAATGAGGGCAGGCAAAGATTAATTATTATTTGCCTTTGCTGCTGTTCAAAGAGAAGGGATGATGAAAATTGCAGGATGAAAACTGCTTCTGACTTGTCCCGGGACAGGAGGAGGAAAAAGGGGAGGTGGGGATTAGTTTTATGCTTTCTTGGATGAGGGAAATTGCAAAAATAGCTGGGGGAAGAGTTTATTTGTGTTAGGAGCTTTAATCTCTGTCTGGCGGGGGTGGCAATGGGCTGTGGTCCAGCTGCAGCTGGAGAGAATGACCAGAAGAAAAAAATCTGTATTATACATGAGCATAAATCCAGAACTTTCCATTCCTCTCCCTTCTGCCTGGAAGCATATGGCATCTGCTCCCAAAGGTTTCAAATGGCAGACCCAGAGCACAGGAGCTGAGTCTGACAACTGCACTTCCACAGACCAGAGGAGATGCACGAGCTCTCAGTGGAGAGGAGCTTTGCAGAGGTTACCACAGACCTAGGCAAAGCCCAACCACTTTCTGATGTGCAGCTCTATGGTCAGGTCTCTCTGGCAATCATCTCTGCTGAAGCTGCTCAGAGACCATAAACCAGGCTTTAATAAAGCGAGCACAAAGACACAGAGAGGAGAAATTCCACCACAACTAAAACCCAGCCACCCTTCTGCTCGTTCCACCTCCCACGCTGAGCTCCAACCTTGCGTTCAGAACAAGTCAGAAGTGACTGGCTCTGCTCAGAGCATTAAAGCAGCCAGGACACATCAGCATCAGCAGTTTTAGTGTCTTTGTAGAGAGCCACTGGTCGTATGTCCACCTAATCTCATAATCAGGGGACTATTTGCCTCCAAATGGGAAAAAAAATGGGAAGCAGCCAGGACAGCAGGCATTGCTGGAGAGCCCTGGAAGATGGGTGCTGTGCTCAGACACCTCTGACCCACCAGGGCACCCCCCCACTCTGCTTTAGAGCTGAGATGGGGTTCACTGAGGTCAAAAGGAGGAGATGCAAGGCTTACCCTCAGCTCAGAGCCCCCCAGAACTGAAGGGCTGGAGCTCCCCCCTCGCTACGCAGCGCAGAGCTCCACTGTAAACACCCCTCTGCTGAGGCAGAGAGCACTAATACAAACCAGATGCTGCAGGGAATTTTTTCCCTCTTCGTCTGCACTAAATTTAAATACTGAGCTCTTCTTCTGCCAGTTCACTCTTAAAGGGCCTGCGTGCTGCTCTTCATCTCTATCCCACTCGTCTGAAGTTTATGGAGAAGCTTCAGCCCTCCACGTGCCACGACCACCCTGGGAAGCAAGTCTTCTTCAGGGACTCCTGCAGGCTGAGACCTTTCCAACTACTCCCAGCTCCTCTGTCCATTCACCTGGGCACAAAGGGAACCTTTCAGGTGAAATCACAGCCCAAAAGCACTGCCTGTTGCTCTGGCCACATAAATGCTAATGGCTTGAGGCAGTGCCATCCATTCACTCGGGTTCTCCCAAGCTGATGGAGGAAGGAAGGGAGAGGTGCCACGCTTTGGGAGCTGGGTGTCATGTTGTAGTGCACACTGCCTACTGAATCCAGGGGACACATCATCACATCTCAGCATTGTGTCATGGCTACATCTAAATTTAGGAGAGGATTCCTTAGCTCAAGACTTGCAGAGCTGTAGGAGCAGACTTGTTAAAGGCAGTCTGGCATGCTGAGCACTGCAGCAGGCAGGGCTCACTGCACAGCACCCAGTGCACCACTGTCACTGTACACTGGGCAGCAACAGCTCCCAAAAGCTGTTTTTCCAGCTTTAACGAGAGCCTAGGATCAAAACAAACTCAGGCATAGTTTTGAAGACAACTGTATCTGCCTCACTACTGAACATCACTGCTACTCTAAGAGGTGGAGCAAGGAGGAGCGTGTGCCTGAACTGCAGCTGCTCCACCTTTGGGTCCAAAGTCTTCTTTCAAACCAGGTGTGAGCCCATGAAAAGCTTCCCCAGGCATTGTACAGCTGAACTGACTGCACCTGCCACAGGCATGAAGCCAAAACTATCTTCCTATTGAAGGCTTTAAGTGATCATAGATAAGCATTAAGAAGACATCAAATGTAACCTCAATTGAGGCTGTGTCCCTGTCCCCCCAGGTTTTTTCCAGAAGGTGCCCTGGTCTCTCTGAGCACTGCTGAGCATCATCCATCCTTGGCAACTCAACTCCCTAGTAACGTCATGGGCAATGTGTCACTCTTCAGAGATGCAGAACAACCCTGGAGCAACCTTTCCTACAAACTGCTCTATTACACACTCAGTCTGTGTCAGCTCTTCTCCAGAAATCAATGCCTCACCCCCCACAGTCAAATATTAACCTCTTTATTCTTTGATACCAAGCAGTGGAACTAATGAAGCCTGGTCTCCTACACTGCCCCAACGCATGTTCACTGGTGTCTAATAACAAACAAACCTCTTTGCCTTTTCCCATCCTGCCACACCTCCAGAAATGAGCGTTTGGTTTGCACCTTTCTTCTTTCTGACTTATTTTTCCCTAACTTTGCTGTTATCATAACATCATTGACCCTTCAAAGGCAAACAGCCATAGGGCACCAGGGAGGTTCTTTCTTGGAACATCAACCAGCTAGAAGATAGAAAATGAAAGCATAACGTGGCCAGTCTCCATCCTGGAGAGAACTAAGTGGGGGAGGAGGTGAGGGAGGGAAGCTACACAACATTTCATAGAAGCACAAATATCACCTGATATAATTATTAGTGTTAGAGAAAAACAAAATGATCAGAAAGGTGAAACTGTAATTTGGTTTATAAAGCCTAGCTGTGAACAATTAGATTTATCAAAGGTAAGTGAGTAACACAATGACAAATAAAAGTCATTGGTGATAAATCCTCGAGGATTCAGTTGTATTGGAACTACTCAAACATCTTACTGGATCCTAAATGAACTGAAAACCTGTGAGAGAACAGGGAAGAGCCCTGAACAGCTCATCAACTCATCTGCTTAATGTGCAGCAAGAGCACAGGGGTGACACCATGAGTACAGGTGAGGAAGGAATGGGGTGAACAACAACTATGGACATTACAATGACACACGGAGCACGCTGGTCCTGGACCTGCACAATGAGAGAGAGGGAACAAGCCATTTTTGTGAGCAAACCCCTTAAATCACGTGAGATGTTCCATTTACTTCTGCTTCACAGCTCAGTAGGAAAGAGCAGAACATAATCATGCAGCAGTTGTTCCATATACCCACGGCAGCTTTTCTGCAGAGTTTGGCTCAGGTGAAGGTCAGATCAATACTCTGTGCCTTACCCTCGGTTTGTTTAGCTTTTTAAAAGGCAACACAAAGTAAATCTCCCCTTTCCTGCCCCTCCCTTGCTGCTCTTGAAAAAGACATTGTCAAGGTACAGCAGCAATTGTTGAAATCTGACTTTCTGTGGATTTTGTGGTTGCACATTAACTACCAGTGAGGAACGCCACCGACAGCAGCAGCTCGGGCAGAAGGGGAACCAGTCAAAGGATGGGGTGTTTTTCACCTTGTGTACTGCAAGTTTGGAAACAGTCTTACAAACACAGTCAGTTTGGATGGATAACAGAACTGGGCTGTGCTTCAGCACCCCTACAAAACAGGGCATCAAAAGCAGTGTGACCATCCAAATGTGTGACCCATCACCACACGTTGTTTGCTACACTAAGGTGCACACAGTCATAACCCATATCCCGCCTCAGCTGTGCTTTCTGGTGAGCTCTGATCTCATCTGAAGGTATGTTATTTCAGCTAGAAGGTCCCCAACTCACATACGTTGCTCTTGAAGCTGTCAGATGTGGCTCCTGACCACAGGAAGCTATCTGTGGTCCTGCCTCTCATGCAGGACAAAGTAGAAGGACACCTGCTGCTTTAGACCTGCCCACGGGGAGCTGGAACCACCAGCTTTACTGAGACACCCTCCAGGACATGGGCTCATCTTGTTTTCTGTGACACATGAACCACTCTGCTGCACAAATGAAGTAATCCTGGGCACTTAATGGTTTTCAAAAGAGGGGCACTCATTAAAAAGCTCAAAGCTGCTCCACAGCACAGATTTTTGCATAGATTTTAATAATTGACTAAAAAGGAGCCTTCAAAACACGTGTCAAGCACCCTCTCACAGATAACTCAGTAGATCGGCTCCTGCACACTCTGAGGCTCATCTCATGGTAGGTTTCTTTGGCCTTTAATCATTTCTGCCATGAATAAGCAACACCTGATGAAAGTGCTCTTACCCTGACAGTATTTGTGTTCTGATACCCAACTGCTACTCATACACACCTCCTAAGACAGTCCCTTGTTAAGATTACAGGAGTTAAGGGCAGGAGATGTGTGGAACTGCCTAAATAAAGTGCTTAAAGCAGCCATCTAGCTTAGTACCAACTTCTTATTTCAGACTTCAGACCTAAAGAGTGCTAGATTAGTCCTCTAACCAATTAGCCCTCTACCCAGATGTGGTATTGGTCACAGTCCTCCCAGGTACATAATGTGCTCTAGAGGAAAGGGAGTGGTTCCATGATGGGGAATGACTAAGCCAACCACCATTCTTCAGTTACCATGGTTGGACATCCACTCAAACTCGTCACTGTTGCCCAAGTTACCACCACGTGAAGCTCTTCAACCCTGCTGCTTTGTGTGGGGAAGCTGCCTAGAGATACCTGCTACACACAGGGAGGCAGCAAGAGCATTTATGAAACTAAAGGATTAGATAGACCTTCCTTTGATGCAGTTATAAGTGCTCCTATTCGTACATGTTTAAGAAAATGCCAAATCATTTAGTCACAGATGATACGTCAGAGCACATCTCACCCCTCCACAAGAGTGCCTCCCATACTCACCATTCCTAATTTTCCTGTTGCCTGACAATTTTCCTTTGCAGCAGTTGCTAAGCAAAATATTTGCAACTCAGCCCCACTATCACAATGGGTACGTGGTGATTGCTCCTAATGATTACACAGTAAAATATGTGGCTGTTGAGACTTGGGCAGGTTCCGACCTAATCTTTTTTCCCAGGATATTTTATTGTTTGTCTAGGGAATGCCCAAATCATTCCTACTGCAATATCTGCATGCATGGATACAGTAGGAATAATAAAACCAGCAGATCCTGGATCCTGCATCATATCATGATGTAAAAAAAAAAATCCAAACAAAACCCCACCATCACCACTGACAAGAAACAGATAATCCTAATGGCAGGACGTGCAGTTTGGGTGCAATCAAGTCATCACTGCCATGACGTTTGTCATTTGTTTTCTCAACCAAGGAATGATCCCAGTGAGGCAAGGTGCAAGCAGATGACAGACAGCACTTGCAGTTGCCACGTGGATGTCAAATTAGCCCAGTGCAAACAGCCAAGGAACATTTATTGCTGCTTGTTTCAAGAGATCTAAACCCCTCGTTCCAGCAGTATCCATCCAAAGTCTGTCAATCCACCATGAGTCTTCTAATTGGGGGATTATTCCTGGAAGTCCAAGTAGCTTTCTGTTTCTCCTGCAATCATCCAAGATGTAAGTGTAAGAGCAATACAGAAAAGTTGATTCAAGACAGACTCAAACTGCTATATTTTTATTATTTGTGGGTAAAGAAACTGTACCATAGGTTGGCAGTCAGTTAGCACTCAGCAGAATAGGAAGCAGGAACTCCTCTCCTTTCCTGCTGAAGTACAAGAGAGTAAATAAAAGCCAATTTTGTTGAGAAAAAAAAAAGGAGGGTCCTTCTTACACTACTAAGAGACAGACATAGACAGGTTTATTTCAAGCTTGTGCTTGAAACATCTCCTCTTCCCCTTCAGCTCAAGAGCTTCCTAGTCAGGTAGATCCCAATACCAAACAGGATGGTCAAGAGACATTCTTCTTCCATTGGCTCTGGCTTCATCACAGGGTGGAGGGTGGGAATACACCTCCCCATCCTTCCTCTTCTATGTCTAATTCATATAAACTTCCATCCATGGATGATCCGCAGACTTTTCAGATAAGACAGAAAGAGGGTGATGGAAAAAGATCTTTGGAAGCACAGGGGAAAAACTGAGTTTTGCAATTCCTAAGAGATAATAGAAGTCTTCAGAAATGGCTTAGGAAATCAAGTTGCTGCCATGTGTTGATGTTCTAAGGAGGACAAGGCAGATCTTCAACTGTTCCTAGACTGAAGAATGGAAAAGCTCCATGCTGTACGTGCAGAGATGAGTTTGTTAAGAGAGAGAGAAAAAGCATCTACCTTCTGCAGGAGGAGGATGAAGGTAAATCCTGCCCTGCCTTGGGCCCCATGGAGGTTTGCTACAGTTATGTCCACACTGATAGCAAGGGTAAGCTATGGAGCATGCTGCAAAATTACACCTTCCCTCTTGTCCAAGGCCACACCTCAAGAACTGATCTGAATGTCATACTTGGTTCTCTGCCACCACCACTGCTGGTGTCTTAGCACAACTCAAGCTTTCACCAATGATAAACGCAGTTCAGTCCAATCCAGTCTGTTCCTAAAAAAAACCAACCAAAACTTCAAACCATCTGTTTTCTTCTCTCCCATAGCTCCCTCGAGGGCTGCAGGGACAGGCAGGTCTCTGGGAGCTGGTGGCAGGCTGCACAGCTCCCCAGGAACACCCCCATGCAGCACGTTGTTCCAGGGTCTCTGGTTAGCTGCTAATCTTCTTCCGGATTTGGATGCCAGCCCCGATTATGAGAAGTATGCAGTAAACAGACCCCTGCCATGTGATGTGTGTGCTTAACCCTCTCCCTGCTGGCAGCTGCACACCAGCACCATGGTGAGTGGGAACCATGAAATAGTGTCTCCACAGACCCATTGGCCTTTTGTCCTCAGCTCTGTGCTCGCTGCTGTCTCCTTTGGAGAGCCATGTCCACACCATGGAAGGATGAATGCCATTTCCACCACGACCAGTCCCCTGAAGTCCACCTTATTTGGTGATCCACCCCACTCTGACCCAGGCCTATGTCTGGGCACCAGCCCCAGCCATGCCAAACCACAACGCTGCTCTACGTGCAGCTTCACAAGGAAAAGGGTCTGGGGAATTAAGATCCCGCAGCGGGAGGCTCAGGCTGATCTTGTCTGTGAGCCAGGAAGCAATAATCCCACTCCCAACACTGAATAACCAGTGGGTGGGCTTGAAGGGCAAGGGCACAGTTGTGCCAACCCCTTCCTCAGCCAGCACTCACACCATTGTTACACACCAACTGGTAATTAGCGAGCCCAGCTACGCTTATTAGTGGTCCAGGACCTCCTCACACCCCACCTCCTACATCCTATCACTGCACTGGCAGCTGCCAGAGGAAGTTACTCATTTCCACATCAACTGTCTCCCATGCCATGGGCCAGACAGCCCCTTTCTGCACCAGGTAAGGCATTGTTAAGTGAATTTGAATTTATTTCTTCCCTTCTCAGCTGCCAAAACAGCTAAGCCTCCTGCACTGCTTAGCAGGCTACTCTCTAGCACATTTTTTTTTTTTGACTTCCTGAAGCTTAAGAACCCAACCCTGATAATTTAGAGCCTGTCTCCAGCTCTCTGTATGGTTTCTCTGGATTTAGGACTGCTGTAGGCTCAGCGCTGAGCCCTGACACGCTCATGCTGCAGACTGAGATACCCTTGAAGCAACAGTTGGCAGAGCAATACAGGTCTGTCTGTATGAACAAGGGCCAGGCAGCAAAAGCAGATCAGAGCACTCTGCACTTGCTAGGGAATAAAGAGCCAAGCACCCATGAGTGGAGCTGCTGCAGCAGAGCACCTCCCCACTGCCAGGACTCCTGCTCAGCTCACTGTAGCAGCAGTCAGCCCTATCATCCTAGCAGGGAAGCACCAGCTCCCAGGTGTGAGGAACCAACCCACAGCACATCCCTTTGCTCCCCAAACTCTCTACATCAGCCTTGCTGCTCTCTGAGGACAGGGATCAGGCTACTGGTACCTGTTGATGGAAGAAGTCTGGTACTCTGCAAAGCAGCATGGCAAAAATCTTCAGGTTTTGAGCTTTCAGACTTGGGAGGACTAGAGACTGCACTTGCTGAGCAGCTTTGTTCCCTCCAAGCTTCAGCAACTGGGTTTGTGTGAAGTGTGCTGAGCTCTGGCAATCTCTGCAGGGCCCAAGAGGAGGTGGCTAATGTTCCTACACAGCAACAGGAGCAGCTCCTCTCCCAGCTCAGCAGCTGCTGCACAGCAGTTCTTTGACCAGCTATTAAGCAGTCGCTTCCAGAAGGCAGGAGACTGCATTGGACTTGAAAAGGAGACAGATGCCAAATCCCAGCCCAGGGCCTGTGCTTGGGGAACCAGGCAATGGGATGTTGAGAAAACAGATCCACCAATATTTATTTCCACAGTGAAAACAGTTAAGAGGGTTTTTTGACTTAGACTCTCGCCAGCTCTCTTCCCCTTCCCTCCCTGCAAGGAGCTATTGGGTTTAACTCTTCTCCCTCTGTTTACAAAAATGAATTTTAACACTGATGAAGTTCTTTCATCTGGCTCACAGTTCATGTCCACAAGCAGTTATGTTGGAGCAATGCAGAGGGAGGGAAGGAGGAGCTGGGGACACTTATTTCTCAGGCAGCTCTTGCTAGGGCACTCCTGCAAGCCACAAGCACAGTCTCTGCTTCCAACATCACTTATTGTGTCAGGCAGGTTTCCATTCTCCCAATCCAAACCCCTTCCCCCATAATCTCAGCTATCTCCCATGGTTTCAGGCTGCATTCCTACCTATGGAGAGCTGGCTGATGATAGTTTATTCTTTTCACATGCAGACTGGAACTATCACCTGGTCCAAGCTGCAAGAATTCCAGGAATTTGGGCAGGGCTTAAAGAAAGTGAGAAAGCATTGCTCTGCTTTCCAACTGGTAGAAGGTATTCAGAAGCCTGGAATGAAAGCACAAACCTCAGGCTCCTCTGGCTGCCAGAGCCAGGTCTCCTGTGCATTAGCTGCAGCTCCAAATACCACGTTGCTGAGGGGCTGGTTTCATGGCTGGCATTGACCACTCTATTGATAAGCTGCCATTAAAGTGGCCAGTCCCTCTCTGCACCCACCCTTATCTTCCCCCACCCTATCACCTCCTCCTTTCTCTTCCCCTCAGGCTCATCTTATCTGGGTGAAACCCACTTTTCCACAGCAGGGGCAGGTACTGGCCATGGGTGTGTTCCAGTGAGAACAGTGACAGATATCACAGACTGGACTGAAGATTGTGAAACTGCATCTGGAACGAGTCTTACCCAAGTAAACGGATGAGGAGAGAACACTCAGCACTGGCCTAAGCAAAAGTTAAATAAATTAGGTGCAAAACATAAGATTTTGGCAGGTCTTGGACTCATAAGGGGCTGCCAATTTGAATATACTTTATGTCACCCTCTGGCAAACCACCTAGAATACACTTTACAGACTGCAACTACACAATACATTTATTCACTCCTTTTATAAGGCTGCAGGAGTACTGAAGTTCACTAGCCCAGCAGCAGATAACTGCTACATAAACTACATTAAGACCTCTGGAGTATGTTATCCCCAATACTCATATATAAAATATTCTGCCCACTCGTATCTTCTCGGGAAGGCAAAGCAAGTAGTAAATGGGGGTTAAATTAAACCCCAGTTTGAGAGAAACAGGCACATCTAGTTAATATTTCTGCTCTCTTCTCCTAAGACTGGAAGAGCAGTTGTTGCTCTGGTGCACTGCAACTTCATGACAAACAAGCACCCTTACAAAAGGTTGTTAAGGGTTCACATGAGAAGAAGTCATAGGAGAATGTGAAAATAATTTGAGTCAAGTTTTCTGTAAGCAAGTACCACAAATAGGGAACCAACTTTTATGTGCTGTAATCAGCTCAAGTGGTCCTAAACCTCATCCTTAGGCCATAAAACTTCTTTTTTCTGACCCCAAAGACTGGGAATGACTATCCTGCTGAGCCCACTGTACCTGCCAAGGGATAGCTGGCAGCTGGGCATTTCACCAGCACAGAGCCTCTGTGTGCTGCTGTTGGGTGTACTCACCCACCCTCACCCCTTCTCAGCCAGCAGAGCTCTCCACTTCACAAAGCTGCCCACACTTGTTCCTCAGCAGAGTCCTCCTCCTCCTCCCCAAGAAAGGAGAACCTGAGCTACAAGCTTCATATCTCAGGAGGCAGAAATGAGGAAGCAGAACAAAGGCTGGAGACAAGCATGCTGGAGAAGCCTTCAGGAGAACCAGCTCACTGCTCCCAAAAGAAGTGCTGAAAACAGAGCAGAGGGATGTGTCTGCTTGGAAACTCTTGAGTCCTGCAGAGTGAACGTGCAGGACCACCAGCTGAAGCCTCTTGGCCTTGCCTACAAAGTTAGTAATTTGGTGGGTGGAGGGAGAGCACTGACACTGTGCACAGGGACAAGGGGTGCTCTGACAGGAGAAGGAGACATTGAACCTGCTGTGAAGTAGGGATCTATTACCAAACGTAAACCAAACGTTAGGTACTACTACATCACACCAGCTGCCCTGCAAGTTCCACCCAACATCAGTGTCCTCTGACACAGCACAGAAAGAGGAGGCTCCTTTCTGACAGAAGAGCAGCAGGAGATCACCAAGGGCACACCAGCTCACCTCCACAGGGCTCCTGAGCTTCTCCCTGCTGTGGGGAGTCCACGTGGCACCAGGCAGAGCTTGGCAGGAGAGGCAGCATGGCCTGTGCCAGCCTTGCCCTGTGTCCCCTCCACCCACCCCGGGCCACCAGCAGTAATTACCTCTCCTAGGACCTGCAGGCAAAAGTTGTTCCAAGCTCCGCAAACACGGAGGATATTAACGCTTCAAGTGTTTTAGTTACTGTAAGCAGTTCACTAATTACAGTAGTAATGATTGGATTATGGCCAGTTAACAGCTTTAATGAAACAAGCCAGTGCAGGAGGGGGAGGAACCACTCCTGTGGGTCAAGGATGGAAGTAGCTGTCAGCCATGCACCCTGCAGGAGGAAGCTGTTGGTAGCTGGCTGGGTCACACCAGAGCAGCAAGGAGCAGTGTAATGTGTCACTAGATGATAGGCTGGCACATGAAAGTGATCAGCGTTGGAGGAGGTGTGCTGGCAGGGACAGAAGGGCTCTTGTTCATACACCCGCCCCGTCAGCTCCAACACCTCTGCATGACTGGCCCCAGAAGTGATGCAGACAGGCAGGTACACGCCAAGGAACCGACACAGTATCAGCCCTGGGATGCTTTGTTCCAGCATGCAGGGAGTTGGGACTACAGGCGTGTCAGAAACTCTCCAACAAAGCCCTGCCAGCTCCAACCAACCAGCAGAGTGAAAACACCCAGTGTCAGGAGCCAAAGGCACTCACCAGAAAGAGCAGCAGAGATTTCCTTTCACTAGCAATTGTTCCTGCACTGGGAGGACCACAGTATGAGGCATTAATCCCTCAGTCCCTCCAGTTGCTACAAGGAACATGCAGGACTCTCACCCATCTGCTTGTTCTTCCACAGCACCCGACTGCAGAGCAGTCTGTGGGAAAGCAGCTGGATCAATGGATCCCCACAAGAAGTCCTACCCCAATGCAACAAGGAGGACTGCTGGCTCTGGAAGATGAAGTTTTTTGTGGCCATGCCTTTTCTGTGCAGGGCAAGTGGTCCCAGACGCACAAGCCTCCTCCTTGAAGGGAAACTTCTGCCCTCCAGCAGCTTCCACAAAAGAGGAAACATCCTATTTTACAGGAGAAATCCCCAGTGTGTTAAAACCATGAAGGGAACAATACTCATCCTCAGATGACTCCCCTGATAGCACTGCCAGCAGTATGTCCCTGTGGGTTGGGTAGCTCTGCCCAACCAAGGAGAGCCAACTCCCTGCAGCCCCACCACCCGCTCTTCCCTCTCCGCTTGCCCTAGAAAACACCCTGTGCAAGCTCTTCAGTGCCTCCCCTCATCCCCTCCTCAGCTGTATCTTGCTCTGCATGGTCTCCTCGTTCTCCTCTCTCTCCAGAGGTCTTTAGCTGAGGACTGGCAGAAACTGGGTTTGGTATCGCTGGCTGGAGGGTGAGGATTTCTGGCAGGAGCAAACCAGTGGAGCTGGGCACCTTGCCCAGAGTGAGTTCACACTTGGCTCACCACAGCTGGAAATAGTCTCATCCCTGGCCAGAGTTCCCCAACGGTCCAACAAAACCCTTGGGAACGGCAAATTTCCACGCCTTGGCCATTTTGGAGCAGAGTGGTTGGTGCTGCTCAACACAACGGGGCCTGAGGAGCAAGCACTGAGGAAGCCTTCACGAGGTCTTGCTTCTTGGCCAGGTGAGGCCAAGACCAAGGCTTCCTCCAGAGATGCTCCTCCTGTACAGCAACGCCATGAGCAGAGCTAGAGGGAAGGCAGAGGCTTGGACAAACGTGGCCCCACACTCTTCTTCCCATCACTCCCTTGGATCTGAGCTGCTGCTCACCCCTCCCTCGTGGGTGGGAGATCTCCACATCTCCCAAACCAGAGAGGACATGTAAGAAACTCACCTGGAAGCATAAATATGGTTAAAAAGCTTTGGCTGCAATCAAAGTTTTCCTTAGGAACTTAAGTATTTTCCGTTGTGATAAACCCTGGCATAGACGTGGTCTAAACAGCTTTAAACAAAGTGTCCTTTCTTGGGCAGTGTTTAGCAGTGAATAAATTACTTTTTTTTCCACCTGTGGAGTCAAATTTTAAAGTTTTCTTGGGGATAATACCTCTAAGCAGCAAAACTAGCTCGTCTACTGAAGGGTAGATTTAAACTCGGGGGAATCACAGGTAGCAAGAGGAACTCAGCTGCTGTAGAGCCAAGGAATGCAGCCAGGAAACAGGGCTCTGGGATGTACACATCACTTTCCATGATGAAGAAAAGAGCACCCAGCTGGGATGCAGAGACCATACATGGTTCTCTCGCTCTCCCTCATCTCAGAGGCCTTTACAGGCCAGCTCCTGGAGCAAAGATCTAACAGCACAACTTCCATTTACAGCAGCGGTGAAGCTCGAGTGCTAGCATCGTATGTTGCGGGGAGGAGCAGCAAGTGCCCTGATCCAAAGGCTATGGAAAGAAGAAGTCCTTCCTCTGCTGCCAACTGGCCTTGATTCAACACCTCTGTAGGACAGAAGAATTGTCCTCAGGGTTGTAAAAGGAAGCACAAATACATGTGAAACCTCCAGCCACCCAGCACTCATGGAAGGAGCAGAGCAAACAGGTTGTCCAGCCACATGGACATCTCACAGGGGTCCCTCTGAAAATGAGGGCCATGCACAGGACACATGAGCAGAGCCCAGCTGTGCTCTCCTGAAGGGCAGGTCCTACACCTGCATAGTCACTACAAAGTCAAGCAGACAGCCAAAGAAGCAACCAGCTGATACAAGTCACCCCTGCCTTCCCATTGACCCCGTAAGCCACCTAAGAGGATGTGGAACAAGTTGCTGCTTAAGAAGTCTGCCCTGCAGCCTCACCTGCCTTATCAACTATCCACACTGGTCCGTCTCTGTAAGACTGCCCAGCAGCCCTGGATTGCTGGCATTTAGAGACCTACTTGAAGCCACTCCAATCTGGGTGACAGAGAGGTGATATATGGACACTCACAGCAGGGGTGTCCACTGTAGTGGATGTTAATAGCCAAGACACAGCCTTTTCACCTGCCAGCACTCCCCATCTTGGCTCTACAACAATGGAAAGGCAACTTTTGCTGTCACTTCCCACACCACAGTGATGAGCACATTTCCAGGAGGCTTTTAGTCGACCTAGACAGAATGACAAATCAAAAGACTCAGATGAGTGAGAGACCAAATTCCCCTCTGTTTACTCACCCAGCCCTGTCAATGGGAGCTGTTTCAGTGCAGGGAGGGTGGAGGTCTCTGCAGAGCCTTGGTCATGCTTCAAAGCAGCAACGGATTTGGAAGAAGGAGAAGAGAGGACAATGGCAGGTAAAAGCCTGAGGTGAGGCAGCTGCAGCACAGGTTGGCTGGCAAAGCCTGGCCCAGCCCTTACCACCAGGACACAGGCACTGCCAGCTGAGCAGGAAAGACACAACGGCAGGAAACCAAACTGGGGAAAAAACGGTTCTGCTTTACTGCCTAATAGGGAGCCAAGAGGTTAAACTGGCACCAGGCCACACCACAAACACCCTATGACCAGTTCTGCTCTTCGGCAGTGGGGGAACAAGAGCAGGGAAGGCAATGGTAGGGAACCAGGAGTGAACTTTTCTGGATGATCATATTAATGCTACTGGTTTTGCTCACTTAAGCATCTTTTGGCCCAAGAAGTCGCCAGCTCTGTCTGGAGGATCTGGGTGACTCCACTGAGAGCCTGTACACAGTCCAGTTCCAGGGTCTACAAAGCAGTGGGTGGCTCCATGGACTCCAATAAACCAGACTTTTCTGGCATGACCACACCAGACTGAAGGCCCTGATGCTGACAAGCCTACCTCACCACTCCACACCAACTCATCCCAACAGATCCCAGACCCGCATAACATGCTTCAGCCCCAAAATCCAGGCCAAAGCCCTAAGTGGATCCCAGCGAGGTGGCACAGAGAAGCAGAAGCTCACAGCCTGGCTGGGGGGGCCAGCTGAACCCTGCTCCTCCTCTGGTTAAAAATGCATGAGACACGTTAGCCTGCAGAACTGCACCTCTCACACAGCACACGTGAGAAGAGCAAGGTGCCTGCAGCAGGAGCAGCTGGGGAACGTATTCCTGCCATCCATGGTGGTCATCTGAATGCTTGGGTAGAGCAGGCACCATTCACTGGGTCTCCACTGTAACACATACAGCTTCTAAAGACACAAACACTTTTCCTGAACAGGTTTACTGGCCCACATTCCCACAGCTACCATCCAGTGACACTTGAATTTCACAGCCAGCCAACACCACCCCATACACCAGCTTCCTTCTAAGGTGGCAAGGTCTCCCTAGACAGTCAAGAAAACTGAACTTTCCAAATAGCTCCTGCTTAAAGATGCCCCACACATGCCAGATGCTCACAGAGCACTGCAAGAGGTCAGGGGGGAAAACAATACTGTGCTCTCCAGCCTTTGCACTCACACACGGGCAAAAGTGTCATCACCAAATCACGCACAAGAATTTAAACCAGTTGCCTGAAGCAGTCAGCAAGGAATTCCCCAGACTTTACATCACTGGACTGGCAGCTAGATGCCTTGGAGGTGTTTTATCCTTCTTCCCTAGAGGATTAGGAGAAACCATTCACTACAGCTTGGTGAGTATTGTGTTCTCATGGGGTGATCCTTGGGATCTGTTACAGAGCCCCTCAAATAATGTGCATTCCTCCTTTCTACCCCCTGCCTGCTTCCCCCCTTCAGCAGCGTGCTGAATAAGCAGGTAACTTGCTGCACAGTGCACATGTCTCATTCATCATGCACCAAGAGGTTACAATGAATAATAATGTTCTTGTTAAAAAAACAACCTACAAGCACACATCTTGACACAACCTGATCACAGCAAACATGAGGCAGCTCCCACACTCAAGGACAAATAACTGATCTACAAAGCCAGATATTTCCAGAGCCCTCTACAGCAACTTTTGTGTTTCATGTTTTGAAGAGCACGTATCTGACAATAAGGTACCCATGTTAAACAAAAGCTTGATGTGAAAGGTGAGCTCTCTGGTGACCTATATTGCCTGTGACTGAGCAGCTGAGCAAGCAGCCCCATAGACTTCACCATTCTGCTTCTGAAAGAAATTTTAGCAAAGCACAGATGAGATGTGGTAACACCTCTGTGCAGATCCACAGCAGCAGTTTTCAGGAAATCTAGATACTCTTCTCAAAATAGACCCTGTCTGGCCAAGAGGCCACTCAACCCAAGGGAAAAGGAAGCTGTGGTGATGACTTTTAGATTCTGTTGGAGATATTAGTCACACCCACACCACCTGACCTGAGCAGGCCTGGAGGTGGGGTGTTGCCATCAGGGACCTGCACTTGTTCAACAAGTACCTTCTACCATTAACAACTGCACCTCAAACGGGGGTGATTAACATAGCAAAATTCAAATCACTACAGGAGCAGTAAGACCTGTTGGGTGCAGACAAAGCAGGGCCACGAAACCCGTGGATTTTTAGGGTATGGGATGACTCTTGTATTTATGAGCATCTTTACACACAGCACATGGCACAGAGCAGAGAGAGGGGTTCTGAGAGACTGACATTTCTAACAGGGGACTGCTGCAAGTTCATGAATAACTGCAGTGAGTTCTTTAGGGCAGAGAAGGTGCTCCCCAAGCCTGTGCTATCACCACTTCAGCAGAGCTGTAAATCTGAACAGTTCTCTCAGCCAGAGATATCACTTACTGCCACATTGCCACAGAAGTGCCAGCCTGGTGAGGCAGAGCAGCACTGGATAAAGACAAGGCATGTCTATCTCATTGATTTGATTTTTTTTCTTTTAAGAAAAGCATTATTATTGTTCCTTGCAGCATTAATTTGTATATGGCTGTCTTCTGCCTGCTGCAAATGAGCACTGCTTCCTACTCATATTGTCAAGACAGCAGCTGTCAGGTCAGAAAGCAACTCAACATTTAAAGTTTTCCCCTCCTGCTCTACAGTTTGGACAAGCTGCTTTGGGCCAGATTTTAAAATAAACCCTGAGCAACCAGTTTATGAGATTAGTGGCCAACAGGAGAGCCTGCTGCACGCAGGGCCTGAGGGCTGCCCCTCACCAGCACCCCAAAGCAGCACCAGTGTCACTCCTGACCTCCCTGGGGGTGGTGGCAGAAGGTTGTCCTTCTCACCACTACCCTTCACCTCACCTGCAAGGACAAGCCAGGTGTCCTGAGCACCAAGTGGCTCACCCAGTTCCTCGAGGGCAAATCCAGCTCCTTCACCACAAGCCCCAGGTGACTCAGGAAAAGTTTGAGCTGGTCATTTGTCACCAAGAGGGAGCGATGTCCTTGTGGGCACAAGTGATGGATGATCTCTTGGCCACCCACGTACCTACTTTACACATGCCAAGCTTCTCTATTTTCACAGCTAGGTGAGACTGTTGCAATGGCTTTCAGCAAGTTTTGCCTTGTAACTCTGGGAAACAGCAGGATCAGTCTTGTTATGCCTCAGCTAGTTCTACTTTGAGGCCTGACTCCAGAGGGGAAAGAAGAGAGAAGGGAGAGAACAGATAAAACTATTAGAAGAAACTACTAAGAAGAGTTCAACAGTGCAAAGGAGAAAGTATTTTAATCCCCAAAAGAGACCCTCTGCTCCTGCACAAAAGGCTGTGCAGAGGCTTTTATCGAGTGAGAAGTAGCAGAATTTGTTCTGCACACTATTTTTTTCTGCTGCTGAATAGCAACACTGTGACAAGCTCTTTAAAACCTCTTAGAGTCACTTCTGATAGATGTGAAAAATAGGATTCTTGTGGAAAGCTGCTTTCCTCCCAGGAACCGCCACTTTATCCCTACTCTGTAAAACACTAACTTCCCAGGAAGGGGCAGGTGGGGAGGGGTGCAAGACCCGTGTCTCTTCTCCCTAGCATGTTCAAGAGGCCAAGCTTCACCCTCCCACTATGAAATTCACTCTGCAGCTCACCTATTTACCCATCACAAGATCAAATCTCAAACACCATACCAGGGAAGGTCACCATATCAATCTCAGCACAATATGAAAGCCTTTGAACCAGCTCCTGGAAACCTCACCAAACTTGTTGTCCTTGTAGCATGTCTGTTGAGGGTGTCACTACAAATGAGCAGCTCCTCCAGCTTCTGATACCTGGGATGAGCTCTGCTGAGCCCGTGCAGCCAGGAGAAGGAGAACTGGATTAAATTCATCTTTAAGCAGCACCTCTTGCTTCCCAAGTCTCAATTAGTCCCAGCTGCACAAAGGCTCCCAGGGCAGAGCTGTGGTTACAGCCATCCCCAGCCCACGGGGCCTTCCTGAGCTGGGACACGAGGAGCTGGGCTGGGAACAGCCAAGACATGGCTGCTTCTCACACAGACATTTGCTCTCTGGATTACTGGCCATGCCAGCACTTTAGACACGCTGCCTCCTCTCCCAGAGAGGGCCTTGAGCAGGAAAGTTTCAAGTCTGCCTCACTGGCTGGCCTAATAACAACAATAATTGGGTAGTGCTTAGATTTAGTACTGTCTGATTTAGTACTTGAGTCGGATTTCCTCTGCTGGAAATTCTCCACCTATTCCTTAGGTGAAGGAAAACTTAAATCACACGAGTCAACTAGGAAAGACTGAGCCTGAAGAGATAAAGAAATTTCAAAAGAAATTGGCTTGGATTATTTTGAAGCAAATGTGTTAATTGCTTAAAAACTCCCTCCTGGCTTCTACTCTCCCCTGCACAAGCAACCCAAGTTAAGAGAGTGGCTCTCTGTCCCCCTCTTGTGATAGGACTAAGAAGACTTAAAACCTCCTGGAAGGAGGTAATACTAAAAGAGCATGATCTTCACCACACACCAGAACTTCTTTTTAATCCAAAGATTCAGCTCCTGCTTCTGGCAACCAAGTCAGTGTCTCACTACCCATAAAATATTTTGCCTCCTCCTACACCATGAAAGGCAGAAAACCCCAGGGCATGACAATCATTTCCCCTAACAGCAATACTGCCCATCTCACCCTGGGCCCCACCGGCTGTTTCGAGATGTATTGGAGACACAGATCACAGCCAGGCTGTTCTTCTCAGAAGGAAGAAACTTCCCTCCTCAAAGGAGCAGAGCCCGGTTTTCCAATAAGCCATCCAGCACTCACACCCCAGACCAAGATTACATTCCTCCCTCTCTCCTTTGTTGAAAGGAGAGCTCACATGCCACCAACTCCTTCACCATTAAACGCTCCCGTTTGGGTGCTTTAATTCTCATGCTCTCTACTCTCACCACCCAAGTCCCTCCAAGCAAGGGAACAGCTGACAGCAGCTCTATAGATATCACCTCCAATTAACTCCTCAGGATCCAGGGGAAAGACTTCTCAGTGGCACCATTTCAGACAGCTATGAACAGGAGAACCTGAAAATCTTCCATCTGGAAGCAAAGGAAGGGGGAAGGAGAGCAGCTAAGGAAGAAGAGGAGTCTTCTCCCTGGCATGCCCTCCTTCCCAGCTGCTCCTTATAGGAAGCCCCTCACCGCGGGCTATATAATATAAATATTAATATATCACCTATGCACAAACAAGCACTATCCTCCCGTCTCGCAGGGAAGGTCTGGGGATTCTCCTGCCTGCTCGCAGCTCAGGCAGAGCATGCAGCAGGCGAGTGACCAAGTGAGTGCCCGGGGGGAGCCCCCCGCACCCCGAGGTGCCCCTGCCATGTCAGCACCGGTGGCGCTTCCAACCCCGCTTCGTTGTTGCCCGACGAAGTGACTAAGAAGGAAACGTTTCGGGGATTAGGATTCCTGAGTGATCTAATACAGGATGCTTTTGGTTTAAAGGAAGAGGAGGGGGGGGGAAATAAATATATATATATCTCTAACTAGAGAGAGCGGCGAGGCTGGAGCTCCTCCTGAGCTCCCCTCCCCACCGCCACCCTTTCGGTTTTTTAAAAAAAAATAAAAGGGCCGAATGTTACCATTTTTGGACATGAGCTCCGCGCAAGCCCTGCCCTAAACCATTCAAACGAGAAGCCAGTGACCGTCCCGCTGCCGGGCCACCGGGGCCGGGGGGGCCTCGCCGCCGTCACCCCC
>VYZX01009649.1:242572-302819 GCA_013401335.1 Brachypteracias leptosomus | reverse complement strand
ATCGTCCTGGCCTGGCCTGGCCGCGCAGGGCCGGCTCCTGTGAGTGCGTGTGGGGGACGGCGGGGCCGATCGGCGGCCCCGCCGTGCATGCGTGTGAGAGTGAGGGGGGGTCGTACTCACCTTCCGCTGCTGCTTCTCCCAGGCCGGGTCGAGGAGCAGGTCGCGGTCCCAGTCCTCCTCCGGCTGCATGTAGTCGTTGGTCTGCTGCGGGTCGTAGTGATCCATGGCGGCGGTTGACTCCGGTCCCGGAGGGCTGCCCGCTGTGCCCGGCCCCGCGGCCGCTCAGCCCGAGCAGGCGGCGGCGGTGGCGCCCGCTCCCACCTCTCCGCCTCAAACCCGAAGCAGCGCCGCGGGGGCGGGGACGCCCCGCCCACCGCCCGCCCCCGCGCCTCTCTCATTGGCCGAGGCCCTCGGCAGCTCCCGGTATGACCCGGCTCAGCGCCACGTTGATTGGACATTCTGAATGTCAGTCAGCGCGGCCGAGCGACGTGATAGGCGGGTTGAGGGCAGCCCCGCCCACTCGACACCGCCCCGGGCCCCGCCTCTGGAGGATCCGCCCCAGTACTGAGCGGGACCAGCCGGGACCCGTCTCGTCGCCGGCAGGAGGTTTCCGAGTGACACGTCGGGACAACCCCGGGCACAACCAACGGGCTGGGTAAGGGGAGGGACTTGGAGCAGCCCGGAGAAAGACCCGAGGCTCAAGCTGAGCCGGCGATGTGCCAGTGAGAGCAGCCCAGAAACCAGCCGCGTCCTGGGCTGCAGCAGGAGAGGTCTCATCAATCATAAACACCTGGTAATAATGCCAAGCCATCTGATCAATGTTTATAAGTGTCTGAGGGGTGGGTGTCAGGGAGCAATCCGTCTCTTTTCAGTGGTGCCCAGGGGCAAGGGGCACAGACTGGATGGAGCGGTGGAAGATCCACCTCGGTCAACCCCAGCAAACAGCCCAGGGAGGTTCTGGAGCCTTCTCTGGGGACTTTCAAGACCCATCTGGACACGTTCCTTCATGACTGTGCCTAGATGAACCTCCTTCTTGGCATAAATAACTGTACAGACCATCACAGACAGATGGTTTGTGTGCTACTCTGTCCTCATGTGTCATAAGATGCTCCTTGTGTGTACTTTCGGTCATTGTAAACACAAATATAATTACCAGTGTCCTTCTGCACCACCCAGAGGCTTGTATTGACCCTGCCATGTGTCACTCAGGGTAGAAAGATTATTTGAGTGTAGCAATATCCATGGTTTTCAAAAGCAATGCAAGATGTCTCTATTTTGAGAGCGTTTAGGAATCCAGACCACTCAAGTGTCCCAGCTCAGGAGACCCAGATCTGAGGAATCCAGCACTACCAGGCACTTCCAAAATCCTCCTGAATGTGCTCCATGATGAAGTGTTGGGGAATGCAAGGTAATCTTATCGCTCTGGAGAGATGGAAATGGACTTGAAAGGGACTTCTCCCACCATTCGGCACTGCAGAGAGGTGCAGATGGTGATTGCTGGTTTGTGAGAAGCAGAGTGGAGGTATTTACATTGGGAAATAGGTAAATCATATGGGTTTGAGGAGAAAAGGCCAATTTTTATTTCTTACAGCCATTCAATGAACACCCAGCAACAGAAATCATGAGCCAACAGCTACAGCCTGATCACATGATAGTTTAGAGACAACAGATGTGTCTGAAAGTTTTCCTACCTTTGAGTTTTTCTTTCTTATCCAGACATTTCCAACCTGGGGAATCTGGAGGAATATGGGAATTGACAAGATCTGGGGAAACAAAGGGAGGAGGGAAGCAAACACATTCCTTGAGAGAAGCCCTGGGCTTTGTGTTTTAAGGCAGGGGGTCCTCTGGTATTGCTCCCCCATCCTTGTACTTTTCTATTTACAGTACACTGGTACTGTAAATAGAAAAATGTATTGCCAATATCCTGTTAATTTACCTGTTTTTTCTTTCACAGGGCAGAGGATGGATTTGATTACTTAATGTACAACATCAGTGCAATATAATGCAATAAAATCAAGAACAACTGTGAGATTGTGTATTAGGGCATCTCTCTAATTGTCCCTGCCATTTGTATTTCTAACCTCATGATCCTCATGTCTCAAAATTCCTGCCTGGATTTCT
Organism: Brachypteracias leptosomus; assembly: GCA_013401335.1. Taxonomy (NCBI): domain Eukaryota; kingdom Metazoa; phylum Chordata; class Aves; order Coraciiformes; family Brachypteraciidae; genus Brachypteracias; species Brachypteracias leptosomus. The sequence goes on along the minus strand of VYZX01009649.1, from coordinate 300,698 downwards.
GGGAAATAACTTCACCTTTCTCTCCTAACCCCATCCCAACTCTTAACTTTTCCTGGACTCCTTAAGAAAAGGGAGAGGATGTTCTTGGCCAGAGCTTTTTGAACTTAAGGGCAATAGTGGGGTAGAAAAAAGAGATTGTTTCTAAACTTGTGATGGTTCCTGGAAGCATCGTACCAGCAGCACCAAGGGGAAGAGACAAGCAATGAGAGAGGAAAGCACGGCAGCAACAGGAGCTGCAGAAGCTGCTGCTGGGAGAGATGCCTGTAACCACAGCACTGCTCTGGCTTTCCTTATTTAGGCTCCTGGAGTTCTCTTTTCCTCTGTAGAAGATTGCTGCTGATTTCCCTGGGCATTATTCAGACCTTGGCAGACCACGTGGATCTCCAGTAAGGTCTTTCCCACTTCTTCAGCCTGCAAGAGATGAGGAGGAAGGAGCCCGAGGGCATTGGGGTGTTTCTGGGTGAAACCTGTGCTTTGAAGAAGTGCTCTGGTCATCCAGGGATAGCTGGAAACCAGGCAAAAAAAGGAGGGACCAAGGCAGGGCTGCTGTGTTTGATCACCTGAACAATGCCGGGATGAGGAATTACACCTCCAGTCTCACATTCCTGTCATGTACCCATTGCATCTACTTTCATCCTGGAAGGCAAACCGAGGACTTGACCAGCATTACCAGATGATGTGCCCATGGCTTGCAGGTACAAAAGGCAAAATCTGTTGCTTCTCTCACTTGCCAGGCACCCAAACTGGCCGTGGAGCACGGGTGACAAGCTTTGGAGACAAGTGTTCCAGAGTCTTTCTGGGAAGGGAGCAGCAGCAAGATGATAGTGAGAAGGCAAGCACAGGATTAGTCCCTTTCCAGCTCCACCCTTGCCCTCACAGAAAATCTTTTCTTATGAGAGAGTCGCTGAACTCCAAGACCTGTCATTATTTAGCCCTGGCTTTAAAACCTCTCTTAAAACCCCTTCCCTTTGAAGTTCTCCATAATTGCACGTCTGCGATTTTCGAGCGCAACGCTTGGAAAAAGTCCATCCCTCCCCCATCTCCAGCACTCCATCCCTCGTGCAGTGGTGTCCTCGGGCTGTTTTGGAGCAGAACCCCTTTCTGGCCATGGCTTGGAATGAGTTTCCGGAGAGAGAGCCAAGAAATGTTTCATTTCTTCTGAGCAGAAGCAGCTTCCTCGTCCTACTCCAGCGGCAGCAGCAGCTTCCTTCCTGCACAGCCCTGCTCCCAACCTGAGTGACTGAGGCTAAGCTTGGCCAGAGCAGCAGGAGGGTTGTCCAAGCTGCCCGTGGTACCAGGAGGGATGGCTGAAAGGGCTTTGCTTGAAGGAGCCACTTCATCCCACTCCTCTGAGGGTGCAGGGAGAGCTGGGGTGGTGGGCAGGTTAAGCTCTTGTGCTCTGCAAGGGAAAGCAGCATAGATGGGCTTGGCCCAAAAAATCATTTTATTTTCATTGTGCTTTTCTCCTACCTGTCTCATTCTCCTTCCTGCTGCTGCTTCTCTGCACAGTGGAAGCAACTATGCATGGCTACCTCAAATCAGTGCAGTGCAAAGTGACCTCCTGCCTCAGAAAGCATCCTTCCCCAACTTCTGTTAGCAGGAGTTCCCCCTCCTCCCCATCTCCTCACATACCACACACCTGTGATTTTGTAAGAGGAGGCTCCAAACAAGCAGTGCAAGCCCTGGGCACACCTGCAGTGCTTTGATTCTGTTGTTTTCTGAGCCATGCCTACCACAAAACTACCTTTGAAACACAGCAGGTAAAGAGGGATGAGAAATGTGGACAGTGGTGCTTCCAAGCTGAGGAAAGGAGGGGCTTGGTTTGTCCCATAAGCAGGTCCAAAGAGAAGCCTGGGGAGAAAAAGAAAGTGACCTGCTCTTACTGCAACACTCCCCAGCTCTGGAGCTGTTTGTGCCACTATCCTGATCTGACACCCCAAGTCTCTGGGACACACAGTTCACAGCACTGCAGCCTGGCAGAGGAGGGTTGGCAATGCCAAGAGATTTGGTGGAATATCCTGATTATTCCTTCTAAGGTGCTGTTGCAGGCCCTCTGCTGTCATAGACAAACTCAGATGGTTCTCAAGACCCCGCACAGGCAGCAGCCCTGGATTGTGATCTGCCTTTCTCTAGAGCAACACCCACATGACAGAAAACCCCTCGTGGCACAGTCTGTGTGTAAAGGCAGCTCGGCCCTTTTTTGAATGGCAAGTAGCTTCTCAAGGGGAAAAACATGAAAAAATGCAGAGGGCTGCCAGCTGTGCAAGGTGAATTGGCAATATTTGTTTGTGAAATGTATTCTTTCCTTCTGCAAATCACCACAACTACTAATACACAGAGTTCCCTGTTTCCTACTGCTCTTGGCCATCTCAGAGCACCAGAAACAATCCTAGCTCTCCACTGACACACCTCCAGCAGCAGCTGATGGAGCATGTTCTGATCCCTCTCTCTGCTTCTTATGAGGGTACCTCACGTCCCTCCAGTACCTGGTGCTCTGAAGAATGATGGGAATTGAAAGCAGAAAGTGTGAATATTTGACTGAAAACCCAAGGGAAATCACATGCAAATGGCCCATTTGCAAACAGTGCCTAATTCAGCTCCAGCTCTACACAAATATGAAGTTGGTTGGTGAAGGGGTTTTGCTGGGAAGTTCTGGTTAAGTTCTGGCAGCACCTCGTTGGGGTGCCCTGTGGTTCTTAGCAGACGAAACCAGGAGGTAATTTCCATCATATGTCTATGCATAGACCCCATTCCACATCTCATCATTTCTGAGACGTGCAGCTTTGGGGTTAATCGTGTTCCCAGGCTCTTTATCCAAGGACATTTTTCTGCTAAGGCAAAAAAGTACCCGAGCACCCTCCTCCATCCCCCTGGGTTCCCAAGTCACCACTCTTTGAGTGACAGGCAATGTAAAAGCAGCCCCCTGACCCTTCTTGTCCAGCACCACCACCCATCTCAGGGCAGTTGCCCCCTTGGGCACTCTCTGGGAGTGACTCCCACTTGCATCACAGCTTGTGCACTCAGGTAATGAAAACTTTCACAAGGGAAGAAATAAAAACCAACCCTACACACAACAATAGTGGTAATTGTGGAAAGAGCAATTAATAAAAGAGAGAGGGAGGGAGAAGGAGGGTCTGGGTCCAGTCCAAATGGTGTGTGCCCATTACTTTGAGGAGGGCTGAGCTCTGGCGTCCTCCTGATCCCCAAACAAAGCTACACCTTGGATTTACAGCCCCATTTTCTCTGGTACCTGCTTATCTGCTTTGTTCATGTATCTGTGGCTCAGCAGTTGTATTTACTGAATTCAGCCCATCCAACAGGTTTCTGGGAGCATGGTCAGAGCACCTAGAGCACCCTGAGAGGAGAAACCAGCTCCAAGAGCTTCCTAAACATCAAGAGACTCCAGCTCTGCCAGGGTGTTGGTGGGAGAAATGAGAAGATGGGTGCAAATGGCTGGAAGGCCCACCACTGCAGGGTGCTGCCCTCGGGGGGGGTGAGAACATCCATGGGCTGCTGGTGGGAGGACCCGGCTGAGCCCCAGGGCTGGGAGGGGTGGCTGGTGGGGAGCTCTGCACCCAGGGGGGCCCCCCCCGGCTGCTCCCACGTGGTTTGCTTAAAAGCAAACCCAGAAAACCACATCAAGCCCTGGGCTTATGATGCAAGGAGGCATCAGGAGCTCAGAATCTCATTCTGTCTGTGAAAGTTCAGTGCAAATCTTCCTGCAGAGTGACTCTGTCATTCTTGAGCACCAGAGGGTAATTTGGGGTGGAAGGGACCCCCCAGGGACATCTGGTGCAGCTGCTGGCTCAGAGAAGGGCTGGTTTTGATCAGGTTCTTCAGGACAGACACTCCTGATCCCACTAACACTTTTTATTCATCCTCTCTGCTGGCTGGAGAGGCTGCATCGTGTTCTCACCACAGTTCAGTCACACCAGCAATGCAGAAACCTCTGCAGCTCTACCCAGCTAAAGAGCCAGGTCCTGGTTTGTTTTTTCCCCAGGATTATATGAAAATGGCAACTGGTGAGAGCCCAAAGTGTCCTCAGCTCCACTGGAACAATGGCCATTGTTCTGGGGAGCAGCAAGTCAGGCTGGGCCCCATTATGCTGCTTCTAGTGGCCACCTTATCTCTGATAAAAATAACCCAGGGCTGCTCTTTAAAGAACGTGCTCTGAGCTCCTCCTGAAGGACAAGGTCTTTTGATAAAACCCATGTCTGGAAGGCAGCATCTACCACGCATGGCCCCACACTGAAATCCTGCTGGGGACCTCTTCTTGGGGTACCTGGGGTTGGCTTTGGAGATCTCCTGGCCAAACAGAGGGTGTGGTGGGTCTGGGGACCAGGGGAGCTTGTGGCCTTCCCTCAGAGCCCTCTGGTTCCAGTAGGAATCCTTGTGACCGCTCTTGCTGGAGTCCACGGACCGGGCAAGGGAGGAGATGATGTCAGTACAACCCTGGGAAGCACAAATAGGACATGCAGGCAGGTTTCCAAACCCTCTGGCCCCTCCACATCATTTCCTCCTCATCACTCACCCTGGTGCTGCACCTCTGCCTTGCACATCCCTGGTTCCTCCCAATAAGGCAGAAATTCTCCTTGGGCCACTTCTCCATTTTTATCACCCACCTCCCAGATAAGTGAAGCAATCCCTGCCCTGCTCACATTCCTTTCTGCTCATAGCAGAACATGGAGCTTCCCCACCTTATAAGGATGAGTTTCGTGGCTCCTTCAGAAGGTTCTGCAACCACTTTACAAGGTTTCACAGCCTGGATGTTTGCAGAAGGAAACGTACACCCAGGACCTGCCCTGCTGGGTCAGCCAGCAACCTGCTGGTCCTGGGATGCTGAGCAAAGAGCTTTTGGAAGGCTGCATTATTTTATATATTAAATACTTACTTTTTTTTCCAGAGATAGGTCTTTGTCCCTCTCCCAGCCCAAGCCAGGGCTGCCTGAGGTTAACGTAGCAAGTCAGGAAATTTCTTCAGAGAAGACAGAATTTGTTTTGAAGCTGGGAATTCACCTTCCCCAGAGTCTGTTCTCCTCACTGGTGGTTGAACTCCAGGCTCTGAGTTCACGTCTGCTGCTGGCTCCTGGGAAACAAGCACATTAATGGGCTCCTCTCTAGAAGAACCCCAAAGTGCTCCTCTTTTAACACGTGTGAGGAGACTGGGGATGTAAATGTATTAAAAAATAAGCATTGGCATTTACAATGGAGCAGAGAAACCAGATGCTCTGTCTCCATCTTCTTGCTTTGCATGAAGTGTCCCAAGAAACACTGAGCAGCCCCTGGTGTGTGGGGACCAGGCTGTTCAGGCTTTAAAATATACAGAATATGCAATTCAGCCTTTTAATTGTCTTGGTTCCAGGTTAGAAGTCCTTGGTCCCTCATGGAAAGCAAGGCCTGGGGATGCTGAGGCTGGTGCCCAGCTCCAGCTGCCTCAGCCAAGCCCGGCGCCAGCAGAAGGGCAGGTTATTTTTAATTAAGCCACCAGAAAAGGACCCACGATATTGTTCTTGAATGGGAACTATTTAAAGGAATAAACCATCGCCATGGAAACGGGAGCTCTGCCAGAGCCACGCAGGGAATGGAGTTCAGGGAGAGATACCTGAGGGGTTCTCAGCCATAACTGCTCCTTTTGGGGGTGCACTTTTGGGCCAGGGGACCCCAAATTGCCTTCCTGATCCCACAGAGCATGGGGGAATCAGTCGATCCAGGTGTCTGTGGGGGGGTGCAGCACCTTGCAAGGTTACCCACCAGCACCGTGTACACCTGGGGTGGGATGCCAGGAGGAACAGAGTCTGTGACAGAGCTTTGGGAAGGAAAATGAACTACATGGGGATTAGACCAAAATGAAACCAGGCAGCTGGACAGCCTTGGAAGGTGTTATCAGCCTGGCTGCTTCCCTGAGTGATTAGATCCAAAGGCCTCTTCTTTATCTTGAAGTCCTAAGAGGCAAGGACAAGGGCTTGGCTGAAAGGCAACAACTCATTCACCCCATTTAGGAGTTTCCTACATCCCCCACACTCATCCTACCACTATTAGGAAGATGTGGACACCCCATTCTTGCCTGTTCCTCAAAAGCAAGTCTCCTCATTGCATAGGGTGGGTATACACCTCACACAAACCTGTCAGCATCCCACCTTCCTCCCTGTGCTGCCAGAAGACTGACTCAAGGACATCTCTTCACCCAGGATGTTTTGAGAAGAAAAACCATATAAAAGAAGCTGGAGAAGTGACAGCAGAAGAGCTTCAGGTGACAGGATGGTGGCAAGAAGGCTTAGAAGAGCGTGAAGGAGCATCACAAGAGGAACCAGCAGCCCCTGAGAGCAAGTGCATCACTCATCTGGCCTCCTTAACACTTATATTTCATTCTGTGACATTCTTTTTAGGGGAGCAGCAGCCCCACAGCACCCTGGGGACACCCAGCACCCACACTGGCCCTAGGGACAGCTGGGCTGCAGCCACCAGACCCATGCCAAGAAGGCAGCAGAGCAGACAGAGGCTAATATTACTCTTCCCAGAGGTTCAGTAGGTCACTGCTCCATCCTGTGAGCTGCTCCAAATTTCAGGGCAGTGAGAGAATTGTTTATATTGGCTACTTGTACGAATGCTGGGGAAAGGAAAAGAAAAAAGGGTATTATGGGACTTCTGTTCTTTAATTCCAAAAAGAAATCAAACATGTCTAGACTGTTGCATGCTTGTGGCTTTCTTCCAGGCTTCTCCCACCTGGAGCAATAAGCAGGCTGGAAATTCTCCACAGAAGGGTTTTCAACACCCATTTCCAAGCTCTCTCACCCCGAGCACACTGGCCGGGTCCCACCAGCCAAGTCCTGTTAGGAGGCAACCTCCAGGGAGGTGGTTCAGAGGGAAGTGGAGGATCGTGGCCAGGCAGACGTGAGACTGGCACCTACCTTTAGTCCATCCTGGCCTTTTGGGAGGTTTCCCAGGTCTCATAAACACCAAAGCTCAGGCTACCATGACCTGGGTTGTGTGCAACCTTCTTGCCAAGGTTACCAGCCCCAGACTCATCATCCTTTCCCCTTGGATTGAAGGTAAGATGCTTCTTAACCCAGCACTGGGTCCACCACATTCATCCTGAGGCTGAGGTGAGACACCAAACTACCTGTGGAACCAGTCAGAGATGGGAACAACCCCAGGAGGTGGCTCTGGAGAGCCCCAGGGCTCCATTACCTCCCTTTTCTTTGCACATCTAGAGCCTCATACCCGAGCTTTTCCTCCTCCTCCATCAGGGTTCATTGCTCTGCTGGGACAGGGGACACCCCAGCCTGGCACAGGAGGAGACACCAGCTGCAGACGGGCTGTGCAGGGACAGACATTTCCCGGCTGGCACAGCCAGAGCTCTCAGGGATGGGGAGTGTGGTGGTTACAGACACTCCAACTGCTCAGGGAGTCATGTATAATTCAGGATGTACCTGATGACAGCTCTGAGCCCTACAGAAGATCCAAGATGTGTATGAGGTTACCAAGTGCTCACAGGTTATCCCATCCTCAGTGGCATCCTTTGCTCAGCACCAGCCATATCCCCCTCCATCCTCCTCCATCACCCTGATTTTCCGTGTTCCCTGGTCAGAACAAGGCAAGGAGCTGGTAATTATCACCATTATCATCTAAAACAATGATTACTTTGGATGCCGAGTAATTAGATCAGATACTTCCACCTTCTCCCTCAGCCCAGGGCTGAGCAGGCAGCTTTCTCCCCCAGCAGGACCTTGTCCTGTTAATGTTACATAAGGTACAAAAGGATGGATGAGTGATACCTATAATTTGACTCCATTTCCTGCATGGAAAAAGAAAAATAATTAGATTTATTTAAGAAAAGAAGAACAACTGAGATATTATTCATCCCAGAGCACTCCACCAGGAAATGTTAGAGCAAAGGAGAAAAAGCCAAGCTCCAGAGTCAGCTCTTTGAGCTAAAGTAATAAAATTTCTCCGGGAACATCCATAGATCTCTCACTAATGCTAATTCAGCCTCTTCCTCTGTTTATGCAAGGATGAATCCTCTGACTGATTCAATCAGCTCCCCCATTAGACTTTTCGTGAGAAGGGAACTTAAATCAGTCCAATTTGTTGAAGGTAGACAAGTACCACCTTCAACAAAATCCAGGTTTGGGGAGAAAAATCCTCAAGCTGCTGCTTTTCAGAGACGAACTGATAACAGAACACAGTGAACATCACCAGGACTGGCAGTGAAGTCATTTGGACACCTCCAGTGTTGGGGCATCCACAGCCTCCCTGGGTGACCTGTGCCAGTGTCACCACCCTTATGGTGAAAAATTTAATTTCTAACCTAAATCTCCCCTCTTCTACATTTACCAGACAAACCTGAAACCTCATAAAGTGTGCTTAGCTCCACAGTGCCCATTTTCCACCCATTCCCCACCAGTTTGCACTGTTAATTAGCCCTGATGAGGTTTCCTTGTTCCCTTTTAGCTCTTGTCCCATCATTGTGCTGGCTCTGGAAGAGCCAATGGGACTGGAATTGGGTCACCCTCTTCCACGCTGCTTCCCAGTCCCCCAGAGCCCCCTGAGCCCCAAAGCTTGTTAATTAACCCCCCACTATTGTAGCAGTTGAGAGGTCTCTGTGTGGTTAGCTGAAAACTCCCCAGTGCAAATTATCCACTCCTGGTGGTTTGAGGATCCCCAGCAGGAGCAGCTGCTGCTCTCTGGCTCTCCTGTAGTGGGGGCATCTCTCCTGGGGACCCTCCTCACTCTCTGTCACTGCAGTTCCCACTAATCCTGGGTAAAACTCAGGGTCCTTCTCATCTGGATTGAACTGAACACTCCTTGCTGCCCTTTTTTTTAGAACCTTTGTTTCCCTCATTACTTGCCTACATTTCCTCATCTCTAATTCAAATTTCTTGCAGTGAACTTCCCCTTTGCACCGCTCAGTAATTATAAACACTTCAGAGCTGCATTTACAGCCCCTGGTCCCAAGCTCATTTGCAAACCACCAGTGCTCAGCTCCCTTGGTGTGGCTTTTGGACTTTCTAGGAAAACACTGGGAACGACAGCATAAAATTGTAGGAACATCAAAGGTACCTCAGGCCTGGCAGCAGGAGACCTGGAGATGTGTCACTCGGATGGAAACCTTCCCATGTGTGTGCAGAATTCCAACCCAAGTGATTAATGAGCCACTGCTCCCGCTGCAGTTTGTGTGTCTTGAGCAAGGTGATCTGCTGTCCCAACATGTTCATCAACTGCTGGGGAGTTGGGCCACGGGAGATCTGCATCTGCTGCATCTGTGTCATCAGTGGAGGCAAGGAGAAAGTGGGACCTTCCCGGCCAAATACAGGGGAGATGGAAGGTGAAGAGCTCACGTGTTGGGTGACAAACTGCAAAAGTTTTGGCTTCTAAAGTATGTGTTAGCCAATAAAAATCTCCATCTAAGGCTGTGAACTGCTCCCAGTGTTCTCCAGATAGATTCTCCCAGCCGTTGAGGAATTCAAAACATTGCCACAGACTTTCCCAGCTTAAAAATAAGCCTTCCACATCATCAGAGACATGTATGGGCTAAAAAAAGCTGCTTTGTGGAGAGACCAGAGATGTGCCCTGTCTGACATGCTGACTCCACTCTGTTCTCACCCTGGATTGAAGGGATCACAGGGATGCTGCTGCCCCTGCACACGGGAGGAAGGCAAACCCTGAGAGCCTCAGATCTCTGGGAGTTTAAAGAGAGCTTATAAACAACTCAATTTCATTCCACGACTGCTGAAGCCCAGATCATCTTTCCTTTCTTCCCCTCCAGAGCTCAGAGAGATGGGAAGCAGACTTTTCTCGTGGTATTCGAGGATATGATCCCAGCCAGGAAATGCCAGATCTGGCCGTAATATACTGGGAATGTCACATTGCATCATCCTGAGCTGGGGACAGGGTCATTCTGCTTTCCAGTCAGCAGCACTGCAAGTCTCTCGAGATCTTAAAGGCAAGAAAAAGGTACAGGGCTCCTCAAGGAGATGTAGGAACCTCAGAGAAGGCTCTTACCTTGGAGTTCTCTGTTCCTCCTGCAAAGACATCAGTTTTCTTCCCTCATTTTAACATACATCAACCTGAAAAGAAGCCCCAAAACTCCCCTCCAGGGCCCGAAGGCAAACACCCACTCAGAATGAAGGGCTTTTCTCCAGGGATCTTTCATCAGCAAGTCCCATGAAGCTAACCCAGCCAGCAGAATGACAAAAGGACCAGCCAGCCAAAGCCAGGGGCAGCCTCCCTGCTCACAACCAGTTGTGTCATGCCCTGCAGGTGGAAGGAGGGGTCCCTCCTGGGGAACACCCATGGCTGACCTGCTCAGAGTGTGACACAAGTGGCTTCTGGGATGCTACTGACCAGGGATCTTCAGCTGCCCAAGCTCAAGTGGGATAAGCCACCAGTTTGGTATTTTCATGTCTAAATACGTGGCACAGATTATTAGAAAAGGTGAAAGCTCTTCAGATAAACTTGTAGGACTTTCCACCGAGCAGCTTCCCTGGGAATGGGGAGTGATGATCCCAAGGATCCCATGCTTGTTTACAGCAAACCTTTGTGCCCAGAGCCTGTGGAGGAGCAGTAAGGCCAAAGCCAGGAGCTTTTATTCTGGCTCCTGAAAACCAAAGAGCCAGAAAGTGAGAATTTTTTAAACAACTAAATAATAAAGTGTTTTGACTCAGTAACCCCGAGGTTTCAGCTAAACCCCAGCATTTACAATAAGGTGTTTACACAACCACAGAGAACACTCCTGTAGCCACCCTGGTTGCAGGGACCTGAAATAGAATCAGCACAGAACTCTCTCAGTAAGGTAACAAACATCAGCTTGTTCTTGTCACTTTCACTCGTGTTTGCAAACACCCCTTTCAGTGGTCTTACACCCCTTTCAGTGGTCTTACACCCCTTTCAGTGGTCTCACATCCCTTTCAGTGGTCTTACACACTTCTTACATACTACATCACACCTTTATTGCAAGTTCCCCCACAGCAAAGCTGACCAAGTGCAGGCACTCTTTGGAGCAGCAGCTGTAAGAAAGTTTTTCAGCCCATGGTCTCCACTCTCCCTCCCATACGCCCCCCTCCTGAAGAGCTCCTTTACCCTCCCCATGTTTTACCAGGGCACCTTCCCTCTTTCCCCAGGTAGCTCTGCCTATGAAATACCTATTCTGAGAGCAGCAGTGTGCTGATTGCCAGACGTGGAGTCCTGGGTTCCTCACACGTGAGGATGTTTCTCTGCAGCTCTCCCTTACTCTGTTAATCCATCCACCCATCTGCAGTTTTAAATATCTGCAGCACAGTGGCAGAAAAACCAACCCAGATCTCCAGTGCCAGGCTATTTTGAGCTCGGGGACAAGAAAACTGCTAAAAGCAGCACTTTTTAGACTTCACCAAGTGCTGCTGTTCATATTCATCAGTTACATTATCCGTCCTTCTGCTGTTTGCTTTCTGGCCTGCTGCAAGGGGAGGACACAGTGGAGATACAGCCCAACACTCACATCCATATTCTTTATAAAACCAGTAACAGCAGCAAATCTGTGTGTAAAGCTCATGTTTCAATGCCCAATTTCTAACAGCCCTTGGTGAGCACGAGGCCTGCTGCTAATACCCTCCTCTTGCCAAACAATCACATTCTAGCAGAGCGATGACACTGTGTTACTCAGTTCTTTTCCTGAAAAAAACCCACCCCACAAAACTGAATGTCACCATAGGAACAGCCTAAAGTTGGGTTTGGAAAGAGGCTCGTTTCCTATAGCTTTTAACTGTATCAGAAGCAAGTGTTTTATGAAGAATCACCTCTAAAGGCACCAGTCCTACCTGAAAATAGTCTCCCTAGTGGCTGCACCGCTTTAGCTTCTGGAGCAGAGTGAAAGGCCCAGAAAGGTTTCTTCCATGTCTCCCTCAACCAGAAACACACCCCAAGCTACCACCAGCGTGATCCAATTCAACCATTTTTCAGCCCGTAACGTGTAGTAAGTGTCAGTACAGCAAAAAATCCTCTTTAGAAGAAAAAGTTTAAGAGCAAGTCATCCTGGCTGGCTGAACAAACGACACATGTGCACACAAGAATAATTCACTCAACCATCTTAATAAGGATTTACTTTAAACAGAACCTTGTATGGGTACACTAGACTCAGTCTCAGTAAGGAGCACGTTGGATTTTTATACAGCATGAACCATTGGCAATCTAAACAGACCCACTGGAGGATGGAATGGAGAATCAAACGCAATGTTTCAGACCCAAGCTCTATGTGCCTTCAATACTTTCTGTTTCCTTTTTTTTCAGAGAGAGAGTGCACACTACGACAGACATCTGCATTTATCATGTTTTTAACTTCTTTTCTAAGGAGGAACTCTCTGAATCTGCATCTTCCAACTCAGCTCTGTGTCTTTTCAGTCCTCCGAGAGACTGGGTGCTCTCGCTGCCCGGGGGGTGCAAGGCAGCAGCATCCTCTCTGGTGCTCAGGCTGTAGCTGTTGGAGTCCACCTCAGACAGGCAGCAGTCTTTGTGCAAGCTCACCCCCACCTGTATGAGGCTGCCACCGGCAGCGTTTGAGCACACCTGTAGTCCCTGTGTCTCCTGCTCTCCACAGCTCTGTCCGTTGTTGAAGCACGAGGGGCGAAGGTGCAGGTGGCCGTTGTTGTGGTTGAGGCAGGAGGTGTCGGGGCTCCTCTCCTCACCCTCCTCAGTCTGGTTTCTGGAGCAGGGACCCGACATGCTACAGATGGCAACGGTGGAGAAGGGAGGGACCAGTGAGGGATGGCTTGGTGCTGGTTGACAGTTCTGGCTGTTTTTCTGTTCCACAAGTCCTGCGGCCTGAAGGCAAGGTTCTTCAGCACAACTATTCAGCCCTTTGCAGTTAGCTTTCCCATTGAGCTTTTTAGTCTCAAAGGAGTGCTCTATACCTCCACTGCTAGTGTCTTCAGGTGTGTTCTCCTGACCCTCCACCTGCCGCTGATTGTCACGTTCATGAGCTTGACCATTCGTGGACTTTTCTAACAAGCCACATTCTTTTAACGTTTCTTTGTTGTGGTTTTCAGTAGAAAGTGCTGGGGAACCCTGAGGAACTCCTGAACTCGAGTTCCTAGCATCTTCCTTTAGCGAGTGTGCTGTACTGTGCCTTCCACTAGTTCCTGGTTTCCCTTCGTCATTCTCTCCATCTCCCCTGGAGGAATCACCATCTTTACTGGCTGAATATGATATGTAAGAGTAATGAAGCCATTTGTAAGCTTTGTAAATCTTTCTCTCCACCGACTCACTATCTGAACAAGGAGACGTCCTTTCCCTGAGGACTTCCTTGCTGGCTGAACTCCTTTCTGGTGAAGAGGCTGGAGAAGACGACAGATCATCTACCTTGATCTGAGGGTAATCGTAGATGTCCTCACCTATGTAGGGGGTCACGTTCTCTGTGTTAGTGTTAGTCCTTTCCTCCTTCTGCACCTTCTGCCGGCGCCTCAGCGCGTTGCGTTGCCTCATGGACGTCCGCCGTTCGTTCAGCTCCTCCTCATCCTCTGTGCTGCTGGAGCTGCTGGAGCTGCTGGATTCGTTCTCCTCGGGGCTGGGGGAGCGTGGCCGTGGGAAGAGGTCTGTATCCAGCTCTGCCTCACAGGTGTTGTCATCCGAGTCAGACTCATTGGACAGGGCCAGCAGACGTTTATCCTGGTACTTCCTCAGCGCAGAGAGCCTTTGCTGGCGGGAAGCCACGTCCTCTCTGGCCGAGGTGGACTCGGTCGATCTTAAGGCCCTCAAGTTGTAGGCAGTCTCATCAGCCTCCTCAGCCACGTGTGGGGGGGAGTGGTGCAGAGAGGCAGAGGACTCTGACTCGCTGTAGGCAGAGCGCTCGCTGACTCCCGCGTGCAGCTGCAGGATGGTGCTCTCGCTGAGGTCGCTGTCCGAGTCAGAACTCCAGCCCTCGATCTCCCGGCGCACCAGGGAGTCAAAAAAGGCCATCATCCGAGGGTCCTCCTGCACCGACTGGTTGGCGTAGTCGTGGGACAAACCACTGCCACTGTTCAGCACCAGGCTGATGTACTCCTCGTGAGTGTAGAGGCAGCGCGAGTCATCCTCGATCCTGCCGTCCAGATCCCCTGTGCAGTCAGGCTGCTTGTAAGGGCTCCAGATCTGCAACAGGAAACACAGATACTTGTGGTTGTGAATTCATAAACTATTCTAACCAACTGAAGTAGGGCAGTGGCACAAATACCTGCAACAACTGCAAGTTGCAGATTGATTTTCTCGATTTTTACACCCCTCAGATCCATACTTACAAGTACTCCAGAGATGTGGGGCTTTTTTCCTCCCCCTTTACAAATGTATTTTTCCTGCATCAACTTCACCCACCCAGAACTGAAAAGCTCTCACGCTGCAGATTATCCATCGTTTCAATATTTCATTGTGTAATAATTTCTCCCAAATTGCAGGGCTCTATTTTTATGCAACAGGGGATGCTTACTCACTAAGAGCAAGAATAGTTTGTTGCCTGCAATACAGTCTTGGCACTAATGAAGGCACTTGTTTCCCAGGAAACTGGAGTTGCTTGTGCCAGGGATGTCGAGTGGCATCTCATCCAGCAGTCACACCTGATCAGAGGGCAGGGAGCTGGATGGACAGAGGTGAAAGCAGGGCTGTGCTACTCCCTTCGGCGAAGACTTGTGAAGGAAAGAAAGCAAGAAAGCATCCCACATCCCCTCAAGACAGCGGCAGTTGTAGTTAGTGGGGAAAGGTGAGGGGGAAGAGTTTTACTGAAATGATTTCACCACCACCACCAGCCATGGCTGGGCTGTCCATAGAGCCCTCCCTCAGCCTTCCTGGTGTGGAGGGGAAAAGGGATTTTAAAAAAGCCCCGAGGACTCCTCAACACCATCCCTGAGAAACTGGCAGCTCACAGCAAACATCCTAATGGGATTTACTCACACATTTGGGGGCAACACAATTAAGGCACTCCCTGGACAACCACTAGCACTTCATTCTAGATCCATGGTTGATGTGATGCACTCACAGTCAGCAGAGCTGGGATGTACCTTACCCACAATACTGCCCTGACCTGCTTACAAAAGGTCTCCTTTCAGTCATGCTTTGGTTTTACCACACTAAAAAACTCTGTGAAAAAATTCTATGCCAGCTGTCTACACCAGGTTGGCCTTTGGCAAAAACATCCAAGTCTTTTCCCAACAGAAATTAGTCAAGTTTTGCTCCAAGCAGACAAACCCAGTAACAAGAGTGTTTTGCCTGTGTAAGTGGGAAATCTGCACTCTGCTCACAGATGCGTAGTTAACACATGCATCAAAAGCTGACACTACCATGATGAGCTCTCTGAAAAAAGCCCACGAGATTGCCAGTTAATTCTGCATTCACAGAGATTTTCAACAGTGTGCAGGAAAATCTTACACCTTGAATACTGGAAATAAAATGAAATGAGTTATCTTGCAGCTACTTGCCAGCACAGCCAAATTTAAGATGTACAAGTAACCTTTACTCTGGAACTCTCCCAAACTGGAATGCCTTTACTCTATATCCCTGTAATTTATGGTTGACAGAGCTTCCACGTATGATCTGGCTACGTAGATAAAAGAGACACTACTCCAAAATTAAAGGTCAGCAGTGGATATACCTTTTCCTCAATGGTGTTGTGGTTTAACCCCAGCTGGCAACAAGCACCACAAGGCTGCTTGCTCCTCCCCACCACCCTGATGGGCTGGGGAGGAGAATAGAACACAAGTAAAACTCGTGGATTGAGGTAAGAACAGTTAAATAATTTAAAAACATTGTAATGATAATAGTAATAATTATGGAAAGAAAGATAACAAAGGGTGAAACAAACCCCAAGAAAGTAGATTTTTTTAAACTGGTCCAGTGCTCTCCATGGCATCCAAAATGGGCTCATTTGTAAATTGAAGAAGGAAGAACACGAGCAAATTGGAGAAACTAAGTTGGCAAACCATCCCACTGAAGCAACAACCTATCAAGAAGTTCCTTTTCTGTCAGAGGATTAAGGAGCTGAATATTACTCACTGATGCCCTGAGTACAGCTATAAAAATAGGAACAATAACAGAAAAGAGGAGTACAAAACTGGCTCTCCACTTCAGCAGAGATGCTCCAGAGAGCATCTCTGAATTGCTTGTATTCCGTGGTGGCAACTCCCCAAATTTTAAAACCAAAAAAGTAGTTGTGCCTGTAGCATGAGACTAATTAAAAGCAGCTATGAGATGATGTGCTGAGGCAGAGTCAGCTAGCCACGATGACACCCATCTGTCACCATAGCAACCTGGGCAAATAGACTTTGCTATCTCTGATATACTGATGCTTTTTAAACAAATGGGACCCACAACAGTTGTGCTCAGTTACACAACATTCCACCTCCAACACAAAACTCTTTCTTTTTGAAAATCCTCATGTGCTTTATCTGTTTACCTGGAACTGTCTACAACTCTCCACGGCCCCCTCTCAGCCCCACACACCAGAGGCAATGCCTCATTAATTTCTCCTGCAATGCAAGTTGTTTTCCTGCCAGCACATCCCAACCTCTCACACGTGTAACTGAGGGGAAAGTGTTATTTTTCTAGTGCTTGAGCCCTCGTGGTGAATGCTGGCTGCAAATGCTGACTTTTAGTTCACAGCTGTGCTTCTCCACAAGATTTTATGAGGGCAATGAGCAACTCGTCTGGGTTGATGTGTCCAGAACACACTGTCTGGAGTCAAGGCTTCTAATATCCTTTATTAATGAGCTTATTGAATCTTACTGTAGGTTTCTGAAACCTCTTCACTTGAATATTCACACCTACTCCCATCCCCATCTGACCCTTTGTATGCTCAGTCCTGGCACAAATCAAACCCTAAACCACAGAGTTACTGAACTATATTCTTGCAGGTGTTTTACAACAAAAGAAAACTAAAGCAAAAAACCTCCTAACCACAAAGGTCAAAGTCGTTCTTGTCAATACTATCCACTTCAGCAGGGTTATGCCTGAGATGAATTTGTATCTCATTTGCAACCAGCATTAAAATAGCAAGTGTGTTGGCAGCAGCACGTGGAGTTACTGAATGGCTTGTCTGTACCACGCCTCGGTGCTGGTGCTACCAGCTCCTCACTTCTAGAAGCACTAAATTTAGGCCAGCTAGTCTAAAAATTAAGGGCTCAGACAAATAACTACTTGCATCCACATTTTTAATTCATCACAGAGTTCCTACAATAGAGGGACTGGAACACCAGCCAACCACAGTCAAGTTATCTCTCCTGATTTAATTCCAGCAAGATTTTTAGAAGACACTTTGAAGGACAGTAAAAGGAAGGACACTTCTTGGAGCTGATTAAAAAAAACCCCAAGAACACATAAAAACCTAACTACAAGTTTTATTTATGGCTCTTCTTTACCTTCTCAACTTCTCCAAGCAAGTACAACATGCATTTGGATGGGGCGAAAGAAAGCCAGCCATGCAAGGGAAGGGCTTGTGTCCCCCGTTGTTTCTAAGGCAGTAAATAGCCCCTTACTACATTGAACACCTTCTCTTAATTTGTTTCTAGCTTGCAATGTTTGGGGAATTCAGTTCCTCCAGAGTTCTACTGCACACACTGTGCCACCACGGGTGTTCTCTTCTCAAGAAGCATTCAAGCAGAGGTGTCTTTGAAAGAGTTACACAACCTGTGACTGGAGCCTTAATCGAACTAACCTTTTAATCACCAGGCAAAACCCCCCAGCCCTGCCAAAACCCTGGCAGAAGCACACAAAAGCAACACAGGGGATGTTTATACCAACGCTAATCCAACAGTCTAAGCACACTCATGCAGGAAGGATTCATAGGGGGAAGGGTCAGCAGACCTAAAATCCAAAAGGGAGAATTCAGGCTGCGTGAATCAAGTTCCCAAAGTGGGGAAAAAAAAAAAAGCCTCTGGCAAAACTGTTGTTGAACAGCCTGACTGCTTGGAAATGGAAAATCAGAGAGCTGCTGAGACGGCTCAATGCACTTCTGTTCCAAGGCTGTGTCTGACAGATTTGGGATCAAACCTGCTGGAGGGACACAGATGAAGAAAAAAAGTAGAAAAGCAAATAAACGTACCAGCGAAAGACAGGAGAAGGAAAGTTTAGCTACAATCAGAACTGAAATGCTGACAGCAGCTGTAATGCAAGTGATGCAGTTGAAATGCCCAATTAAAAATCAGCCAGCAAATGAGACACAGCACATAAAAAAAGAGTAAGATGAGAAGACAGGATGGGTGTGGAACAGAGCGGTGCTGAGCAAAACAAACCATTTCTTCCTGTCAACCAAAGAAGCCCTTTTCTGATCATTAATCTTACCTTTATAATCTTTTCCACGCCCGAAGAGCAGATCATGTAGGTGTGGGGATTAAACCGGACCTGGTTCACGATCGACCGGTGACCTTTCAGTACCATGAAGGCACCATTGACCACCCTGCCAATGCCACCTGGGGGAGAGACAAGCACACGAGTGATTAAATCTTCACTCCCTTTCACTCACAAGTTGTGTTACATTTGACAAGGGGTTTCAGCTTGATTTTGCAGTATTTTGAGGCCTGTGCTGGCTGCAGAATTCCAATTTTCTGAGCAAGGGGCTGCAAGCCTGATGAAAAGCATCCCTCCTGCAAACAGGGACTCAGAGGCTGGTTTTGGTTCAACTGTCTAAACAAGGACAGGTTTTGACCTAATATGACAAGTATGTGAACAAGAACAGCATACACACTCAATGAAATCACCAGTGCAACCAGAGTGCCTAGGGCATGACACTGCTCACAGTCTGTAAATCTGAAGCTGAAACAAATCAAGAGGTTGGCTTTTTAATAGCTATACTGGGGTTTTTTTTTTAATTGAGTTTTAAAATCAACAATTCAGGACTACCACAACTGATTCTGGTTTGGTGAGGAGGAATCTAAAGGAGGCAATCTAAGGCTACTAACCTGAGTTACTACATTCCAGCTGGACTTAGGACAGCCATCCCTAGACTGGGATGTACAACAACTCTTATTTCTGTGAATCAAGCTTAGAGAGGAACCTGAACCAACGCATCTGAGCAGGGGTTATGTCATCCTTTGTCACGAGGCAGGGAATTAGCTGAGATGGAATGCTTTTGTGCTAGTGGTAGAACTAAAGAGAAGCCAAACAATTCTCCTGCTTGGTCACTGACTCTTCCTAGGGCAGAGCAATGTGTACGTGGTGTACAAACCAGGATAAGGATTTGGAAATGAGGAGTCATCCAGCTCCTAAAAACCTGCAGACAGATCTTTTTGCTGCTTCTGGAAAGTGTTCTGTTTGCACAGACCAAACTGCAGCCTCGTGGCACTGTGGGATGGAAGGGTAACGTGCCTGAAGGGAACAGAGATGGCGAGTAAGATGTGCTTAAGTGAAAATACTTAATGCAGAGCCTTCTACACCCCCAGTGACAGTGGTCCTCTATTTCACAGCAGCCCAGCAAAGCTGGTATCACCTGACACGAGTAGCTGCATGGCAGACGTGCCTGTGTCCAGCCCTGTCTGGAATCCCCTGGTCTCTCAGCAGGCTCAGCTCCAGCCAGGCAGCCTCTTGCCATCTCACAGCGTGAGTGGAGTTTGCTCATGTCTGCTGGCAAAAGGTGCATCTGTACCAGAGGAGGCTGGCCATAAACTGCTCACATTCCTCAGGACATCTTCCTTTTCTGCACGCAGTAATTTCTATTTCTTTTTGCTGTCTTCACTTGAGCTGGTATTTTTATTTGTATTGTTTCACAGGATCCACCTCTGCTGTCCCAACAGCACTTAGGTTTTGCTTTTGAGGTTTGGGTTGGGTTTTTTTTAAGTGCTGGGGGTGGTGTTTGTTCACTTTTCAATTTAGTGGCATGCACAGGTCCTGCAACTGTTTTAGCATGGCTGCTTTTAAATTCTTAAATAGTACTAGCAGTGTTTATACAGAAGCCATTTGCTTCCATATATTTTTTTTCTAATTAGTAACTAAGAAAAGTCTTAAAGTTTTGGAGCTGACGATGCTGATTTTAGAAGGCTTCTAACTTTCCAATCTCTAACTGTGGGGAGTGGATGGAGATACACTAACTTGTTTTGCAATACTTACCCAAAATTGCTATGCTTAAGGACAGTCTGAGTCGTGGTTTAGTGTTCTAGCTGTGCTGCTGGATGTTTGTTTGGCCTGCTTTTATTTGGTACACAAAATGAAAAGCCAAGAAGAGCCCTCTTCCTCCACACCCTGCAAACAAGTGCTCCAAAGAGGAGCAATACACAATCTCAACAATTTCTTTAAATAATATATTACTATGCTGGAAGAACTAACTTACAAAAGGCTAGATCTGAAGGGTACATTTTAAAACAAGTTTCCCCTACACATGTTTGACAGAAATATCCCTCTAGAGGCTCTGATACAGGCAGAAGGATGGAATAATACAGGGCTTTGAAGTAGTCTAAATTGCCAAAGTGATTACTTCTTGGTTTGCTTTATTATTTTAGGGTTTAAATATTATGCTAATGAAATCCTTGTTAATTATGCAGGTTTGGAAACACTTATGCAAACAAGTTGACATTTCACGTATTGAGAACATGCTGGATGCTACAGAGAACACATTTTAAAAACCACAAGTAAATCATGATGAAGGAGGGGGAGGTATCTGGGCAGCCATCTGACCTCCCATGCACGAGTTCCACAACACCTAGCAGTGTTTAAAAACCCCCAACAGCCCAGAAGAATGAATTATTTGAAGGAGAAGGAAAAAAGGGAAGTGATAGATTATCAGGAAGAGTGCTCTGGTGCAGAAATCCTGTAGGAATGTCCAACAGCCTCTGAACTAATGGGAGCTGTGTTATTCCAAGCATTTAAAAAAACCTGTCGAAGTGCTGGAGAACTTGCTGGGATAAGGAACAATCCTCCACTGGCTCTGCAACAGAGGAATTAAATGACCTCATCAAGAAGAAGTCCTTTCTATCTAGGACACTGGAAAAGAAGTCCCACTGGTTGTTCATATAAGGCAGAAAGACGTTCTCCAGACCAAGGCATAACCTCATACAAGCCTCGTGAATTACTCCAAGTGCTGAAAACTCCTGAGAAGAAGCAGATCTTGGCAGCAGCTGCCAGCATGCCACAGCATACCATCCCATCCCATCCACTGCAGCACTTGGCTCTACAGAGAAAGCTCATGGAAAATGAATGGAGTTTTCATTGCTAACACCAATGCAGGACACACTGCCTGGCATCTGAATGCTGTGAGGTCATGATGCGCTGATGGAAAGGAGATACCAGAGCTTGGAAAGCAAATGCCCAGCACGGTGCAAGCAAACAGGCACAGCAGATGGGGCCCTGCCTTCAGGGCAGCAGGTGATGTCTAGACTCCTTCAAAAGTCTCTCTGGTCACTCACACACCTGTATTTGTTCCACACAAGGGACACCAGCAGAAGGTTTTGTTCCTCAGGTCCCCATCTGTGGAGAAGCCAGGTCTAGAACACAAGCAAGGCAATCCCCCACTGCACAGCCTACACCTAGAACCAGCCCTGCTGCTCTGCTACCTCTGCAGAGCTTTCACAGCAAAAGAAAAAATTCATATTTAAACATCTAGAGAGCTGTAGTGGCAGTGGCTGGTTTGGGATGTATATTTTATCTCTTTTTATGTTGCTAAATATCTGCCCTATCTATCTGCACCTTATCTATATCAACCCTCCCACCATTGTTATCACCAGCGGAGCTGAACAACAATATGAAAGCTGAGACAAAATTACTATAAACACTGGCACACCCTTCCCACTGTCTCCTCTCCTTGTCAGAGAGGTTGTTCTTTTGGGTGTTTAACTGCAAAGGTCACAATGGCTTTACAATGTTATCAGAACCATGCAAATGAGCACCACCAGCTCTGCTTTCTGAACATGAAGGAATACAACAAGTGAAATACCACCCAGCTGGGGTTTCTCTGGAAGTGGAGGTGTGGAAGCTGCTTGCCTGGGCATTTATCTTGTACTGGCAGCTGCAAACACGTCCAGTACAATAGAGGATGGAGCTCTGGTACAACCAGATGGCTGGTTGTTGGTGACTAAGGCTCCTCCAGCCCCTCCCAGTGCTCAGTGTCACCTTCAACTTTCTAGTGCTCAATTAGATATTAAACATGATAAGGCTGGTGAAAGAATCACTCACTGATGTCAAATCTTCTTCCACTTGGCTCCAGTACTACAGAGCACCCAACACTGCCTTGCTTTGTGACAGATGCCATCTAGCCAGGACACCTCCACAGGTTTGTGGTATCACAGTCCACGTGACATGGAAACCAGCCTGAATTCCACTGGACACGAGAACCTCTTCTGTGCTGCCCCTCTACCTGCTTGCTGTCAACAACTATTCCACAGCACACTATGGTCAACACTGGCCTGAAGGAAGAGACAAACTACAATCCTAAAACAGTTTAGATCCCAAGTATGCCTTGGAATAACCAATTTTTTTTTAAAATCCAAACCTTCCAGAGCATGCTCCCCACTGGCCCCGATGGTATGTGTACGTGCATGTATGGCCATATATAAAAACCTCAAAAATAGCTACAGACATTAAGAAACACTTAATCATCTCCCATTTATCTTCACTTATCAGCCTGGAACTTTGAGAACTTCAACCATGAGCTGTCTCCACAGAGATAACCCTGCTCAGATGTTGTGAAAAGATCCGTTGCTGGATTCTTCGAACCTAAAGAGGCTCCTGCATTTACACTGACCAACAAGGAGAGGAAAAAGGGAAGAAAAGTTGCCTAAGCTCTGAAAGGAGTTTAGTAACTGGACCACAATGACAGGCCCTTTCTTGCTAGCAGTTACAGCCAGAGCCAGAGTTAAAGAGAGGTTTTGAAATGCAGTTTGCTGCTCTGATTTAGTGCAGTTTTTCATAAGTGTGGTGACAGCCTGCTCGTGTACACCCAAGGATCCCCAACTGTCTCCTCAGCTGCAAATAAATACCCTATCCCTCCCGTGGCAGCTTGGAGCAGTATTTCAAAAGCAGGAGACAAGCTCTGAGCTGCAGAGATGATTCAGAGTAGTGGGTGAGGAATGTAAATTCCATTTTGCAAAACATTTGGTCTGAGAAGCCCTCTATAAACCCACAAGACATGTCAGGTTCTGTCCTGAGCAGGGATTCTTTACCAGCTAAGAGACCATGTTTATAGGAGTTAGCCTCAAGTGCTTGTATGTTAAGAGCCTTGCTGGGCAGGTCATGCAGGGCTTGGAGTCAAGGAAAAGCTGTGGAAACTCAGGGCTGCTTCTCTTCTGCCAGACAAATGTGTTAATTTTGGTGGAAACTCTGCCTCTCCAGAAAACTGGCACGCATACTTTGAGGAAATGGGTTAATACATCCATCAAACAACTGGCAATTACTTCTGAGGCACGAGTGGAAAGCTGAGTAGTACCTGGATGAAGAAGAAAGTGGAAAAATGAGCAAACTGTTCCGTCTTCAAGCAAGGACACAAGGTGGTAAAAAAGCAACCAGCCTCCTGGCATAGGAAGTCCTGGCCTATGCAGAGTAACCTAAGACTGGGGAAGGAGGCTTCCAATAAAACTCTTTAACAGAATAGCTGCCTAAGCAATTTAGGAAATACCTACTGGGAAGACACCTCTGAATTTAAAATTTAAAAACCCAACAGGATTTGTTCCATTTTCCTGGCACAATACCAACACAGGTAACAGCATTCCTCCCACTTGAAATATGTTCCCAATTGTCTGACTCGTGAGTTCTTTCCCATTTTTCCATGTTTTGTGTAGTAGTGCTGCTAACCTTTAGATAGCTGGTACTTGCTGCACCTGTACTTAAACAAAATGATCTATTGCAGAGTTAGGGATGTAGCTCTGTAAACAGATTTGCTTGCAAAAAAGCTGCTATTTACAACCAGCTGATATAATCTAAAGGAGTTGTATCATAAATATTTCTAGCAGCACAATGCCTGCATGCAAGCAGAGGGTAGAAATCAGTTAGATATTTTTACTTCAAATACCAACCACCAGCACAGGACATTACATCATCCTGTCTAGTTTGTACAATCCCTTAAATGAAAGGCCATGTTCCACCCCCTCAGATCACAGACCCCAAGATGCTCCTATTTTAAGGCAGAAGATGAGAACAAGTTTTTCCATTGAAGGAGAAGCTTTCCAAAGTCTCCACATCCATACAGCAAGAAAACCCAGCAACCTTCCAAGCTGAACAGTTACTCTGAACCACAGGAGGAGGTTTAAGAAAGGATGTTTCATCACATCCAGGACAGGCACAACCCTCCAAGAAGAGCTGAATGAAGAAAAGAGCTTCAGTAAGTCTGTCACACATGATTTGGATGTCCAAGGAGTCATCTGCCACAGAATCTTTAGGTCTAACAAAACAAAGCTCATGGGTTTTGCCAAAATGTTTCAATAAGAGAATGGCTCAAGTCGAAAAATGATTAAGACAGAGATGTTCCTACTACAGATCTTCTGATCCCATTAAGCAACCACTGAAGGCAATTGACTTGAAGTAATTAATTTTGTAACTGCAGTGTTGCAAGTTTACTGACACCCTTCCTCCAGTTACAAGAACCAGAAATGAGAAAGCTGACCCAAACACACATGACATTGTTTTGTGGCAATCCCAGCCATTATCCTCTGTGCAAAGGCCCCAGATAGAAATTTTGTCATCTGCATCTGCCTAGGAAAACACTTTTCAAGAGCATCACAGCCAGATAAACCCAAAATCTCAAATCCAGAGGTGACAAATGGAGTCAGGTTAAGCATAGTAACAGGTATAAAATTTAATTCTACAGCCCACGCAGAAAAACTTTGATAAATTAAGAATTTAAACATATGTAACCTTTGTTTTAACCAAGAAGAAATTCTCTAAGTAGCAGTGAAAGTGTCAACTGTAAAAGGAAATCATATAAATTAAAAGGACAGCAGGGAGAAGTCTCTAAACCCTACACAAAGACAGGAGGCCAAGGAACTTGTATGATTTAGCAGGACCATCTTCAGGACTCCTGGACTGCAACATCAAACAAGCAATCCAAAATCAGAATGGCATTTCCCTCAGACCCTGCCATTAACCCAGCCCTTTAGAGGCTACTCATCCTCTCAGTTGTGGATTACACACCTACGACTAACAGCCTTTGAAAATGAAACAAAATATTTTCATTTTACCTCTAACCCAGCTTATAATTTGCTCTCACTGTTGCTAAAGCACCTGAGACCACAGGGTAGCACTCTGTTGTGCTTAATACCAGTGAAATGTATTTAAACTGCTAGAGCCATTAAAAACAGAAGCAGTAGTGCACTTCCTAAAGCCTTGAGTGTTTTGGTTGAGGTTCAACACCCTGCTCCAGCCACTGCTCCTTCTTTTCCTCAGCCTGTCCTGAAGATTTAAATGATTGTTATATGAGAAGGGAAATAAAGGAGGATCAGCCTGATAAAAGACTCAGATGGCACTGGCTGCTGTTACCCAGGGATGGATCAGGCATCTCTGAACTCTCCTCATCCACCTTCCATCAGAACTACTCCAGATTCAGAGGCTGAGAAGAGCACTTTTTCAGAAAACCAAACCAGTATTTGTCAGTCACTTGCCTCCCCCCTTCCCAAACCCCTAAACAACAAACTTACCTGCTTCTGGGTCTGGAGGAATCCTCCACATGTACAAGTTGAAGTCATCAGAGCCCGACAGGATGTACTGGTAGGGATAGAAATAAAAGCACTTTACCATAAAAGTTGTTTTATTGTTGATGTAGTTTGGGTTGAACAAACCCAAAGCTAAACAGTCACTGTCAGCAAGTCTCCAGGGGTTTAAAAACCCACATTTATCATTTTTCCCCTGGTCATAGCTGCTCTGAGGAGATGGAAGGCTGCCCTTTGTCACGGACTACAAGCAATCTCTTTATTGCACAGACATTTAGGCAATATGCAGCTTGAAGGAGCTTAATGTGCTACAAGCACACCCTGGGATGGCAGGTGACATTTGACAGGGTACAAAGCTCATGTCTCAGTTACACGAGGCCACAAACTGTGCTTGCCTCCAAATGTCTCTTCTCCAATAGCCTGCTAATGTAATGTACTAATAAATGTCTACTCCCTGACATTTATTTCTCTCCCACATTAGAGAGGACACGTAGTGGCACCAAAGGCAGGTTCCAATTCCAGTTACACTGCTATAGACAGTGTAAATCTCTAGCCCTCCACTGAGTTAAGGATTCTACTTAATACAGTCTAGAAATTGTGGTGGTTTTGTTTTTTTTTTTTTTTTTTTAGATATTATTATTAGGGTAGAGGGAACAGGGAAAAAGAAAGAAATGGAGCAAGTCTGTCCCTTTTCTAACCTTTGACAGGAGACAAATTCTGTTTTGTTTGGCTCCAATATAACCAGTTCCTGTCTTTCATTCTCCAGGGATACATTAACTCACCAGCCAAAGTAACGGCAAGCAGTGAGGAGACAAGCCCTGGAATAACACAGGGCTGAGAAGCAAATAAACAAAAAATATACAGTAACCTGGAGCAAACAGCTATAAATCCACATACATTCTGTTTGCAATGCTAATTATGCCCATGCAGCGTTTGGATGCTTCCAGCCACAAGAATGCAATAACCAACCACTAAAACCCCTCCTCTGGTTTCCTACTATCACAATCCAATCATTCTTTTTCTCTTATTTTTAAGGATGTGAGTAAGCACTTATGAATGCAACCCTGCTCATTTCTGACAGATAAGAGGCAATGCACAAACAAAAGTTCCTTTAAAAACCTGCACACACTAGTCCTGCATCACTCACAGACCCAGCCTTTCCAAGCCAGGGAGTTAATTCTACAAGCCAACAAGTTCCAGCACTCAGGCAGCTTGCCTCTGCCAAAGTGACCCAACGGTGCCAGGAATATTTAATTCCCTTTCATCTGACTGCTCATAAACGTTAGCCCACAGCAGGCTGAGCCACTGCCCCATAACTACACAGATCAGAGCTCACAGGCAGCCTCCCAGCCACCAGAAAGCAAGCAAGGCTTTGTCACATAAAAAATACTACATCGAAAAATAAAAGTCTTGGTTAAAGTTCTAAAGTTGTTGCCAAGCATTAGTATTTGTGGCCAAATTGTGTTGGTTTACCCGGGACGTGTGGGGGAAACAGAGACTCCTGTAGCAGCTGGAACACTATCTTCAATTTGTGACCTTAGCACCTTTTTTTTTTCTTTTAAACCAAACAAGTTCTAACAACTGCTCAATAGGAAAGTCACTTAGCACTTTACATCATAAATCAAACAAACCTACCAAGGCCAGGCCCCAATGACAGGTTCCAGCTCCCCTGCCCCAGGCTCACAGCACACTTAGGGACCAAGTGTTTGTGAGACTCCTCAAACCAGCTTCCAACCCGACCTGTGAGGAGCACACTGGGTGTCTGTGAGACTCAATGGCCAATTGTCTAGGACAGTGGCAGGAAAATGCCCCCTTGAAACATTTACACATCACAGCTCCAGGAAAACTCCAATGGGAAGACAAACTGTTCAGCACATGGACCTGCATAAAGTCAGGTGGTCACAATTTGGGGGATTTAAAGAAAGAAATTGGCAAAGAATCTTAAAGCAGTTCACAGAATCACAGAGTGGCTGAGGCTGGAAGGGATCTCCAGAGCTCATCTGCTCGAGCAGGGCCACCTAGAGCTGACTGCCCAGGACCATGTCCAGACACCCTTTGAGTATTTCCAATGGCAGAGATACTCATCTCCAGTTGAGATAGTTCCTGCCTGCCTAAAAGCACCACAAAGTCCTTCCCTACATTACCATTTCCTAGTCTAATGACATTTGCACCAATTAAATACACTCGACCAAAGTATTCTGGAGTGAATTAAGAACAAATAAGTGGGAATGAATGAAAGCATCTGCATTGCAATTTATGTCTAGCCACAGCACAAAGCTCAGCTTGGGATCTGAGCTGGTTTGAAGTACTTCTGGGTCTCATCTTGCAGCTCAGACAGCTGTCAGTAAGTGCCAAAAGCACTGATTGATAGAGCCATCTATACAAGTTTGATGTTGGAAGCAACGGGCTGCAAGCTGTTAACTTCTAATATAAATTTAAATTTAATTTCAACAGTTACATCTGCCAATAATTATCAGAAATAGATCACAGTACAAAAAACACCCAACTAGTTGGTATCTCTGCCATCCCACTGTAGCAGCCAGCATTGTTTCCCACTCTCCCCCCCTGTTAGGACACCCCTGGGGTCTGTGTTTCCCTGCTGTGCTCACAATACAGAATAGAATCCCCAAAAGCATTCCTTTTGCCTTTTTCTGTAAAACCAGGTGATAAGGGTCTGAAGTAGAAGGTGGCTTTTCAGACAGAGACCAAGAGACTGCCAGAAGCACAACTTCAAGAAAGATGTGCCAGCTGAAGCCTCAATAGCAGCCACTCAAACTGCTAGAGGCAGGAACACGCCTCTTCCACAACACTTGAGGAAACTCAGTTCCAATTAGTGTACCCTGCACAAGACAATGGGAACCCACCACGGCCTCTGGAGAGCACAGCTGGACTGATGGTACCAGGACATTTGCATGATCATCTGTGAACAGTTTTCCTTGATGTGTTCATTATTGGTATGACAATAAGCCAAGAGTTTTCCACACTAGTTGAAAGTTGGGGAATAAGTGCTGAGAAAACCAGCAGTCACTCCACACTGCTAGGAAACCCAAAGAAGGAATTGCTATGAAGTGCACCAAGCCCCAGTTAATAAGGCTGAGATCCTGAGGGGATGGAGTAGGCTTTTCAAAAGGAAGAGGAAGAAAAAGAAGGGGCTGGGTGAGGTGGATGAAAGAACGTCATGATGCATGTGCTCAGACTCCACTTAAGTTGTGGCCAAGGATTTCTGGTCCTAAGGGGATGTGCAAAATGTAATTCCCAGCAGAGAACCTTCTGCTCACTGTAGGAACAAGAGCCCCAATGACCAAATCAGAGGTAAGGCAGCGAGAGGCAGGACCACAGGCACTGACAGAGATAAATAAATGACTAAGGCAGCGTGCATCTCCCCTCCTGCCCCCTCAAACCCCCCCAAGCAGGACGCAACCCCCAGGAGCTGAGCAGTGCTCCACTCCCAACCAGACACTGCACGAGGAGCTCAGATGCTCAATGTCTGAGGGGAGAGACCAATATTAAAACCACCTGTTTCATTGTCTGCATTTTTGCTGCTGTATCTGACCCGGGATTTCGGAAATCAACATCCACAATATTCACAGGAACAGGAGATTAAACAGAAAAACAGTTGCTAATAATTAATAGTGAAGTTTTTTGAGAAGGGAAGAACCAGCTTCTCTGGCTGGCTGTTAGCAACAATGACAGGAAAAGGCTCCCAGAGGACTAGGAGCTGCTGATTCAGAAGTTTGCCTTAGAAGGAAGAAAACTCTCAGGCGTGGTTGGAGTCTGCTGCTGGAGAAAACACAAACTCAGCCTGAGCTTCAAGTACGCATAAAATGCTTAAAAATCAACTCTCAACAGGAATCTGGCAGGATTACCCTGGACCAGCACTCCCCACTCATTCCACTGTAACTCTTCTCATTTTCTCTCTCCCCAAGGAAATTACAGCAGTTGATATAAATAAATGGAGACCTAATCTGCTGCTGCCATGGTCTAACAGTAGCATTAGCACTGAGTTCTGCAGAGTACTACCACTGGGGAATTTGGTTTTGTTCTTACCACTGCCAGTTTGAAAGCTTTCAAAATCCCTCAAGCTGCATTTCCTCAGGTGCTACTGAATATGGAGTATTTCAATAAAACTGTATCTAATGCAAACCTTATTTTACGGTTTCCAACATCCACATTTCCTGTTTTCATAGAATTTCCTCTTTCTTCTGACTTATATCTGAGACATTTAAAAGCTTCTGGCCCCAGACATGGATCACTTTTCCAGAAGTATCAGCAAGTCTGTTGAATGGCCCTATTCACGCAGGGGGGGAACAAGAAGGATGTAGGAGAATTTGTCTTAAAAGCACCAAACAAAAAGCACCATCACCATATGAGTGGATGAAGGAGACCATGGGTAACAGCACAGAGACACAATCACTTGAAAAGTCATTGCTGCTAAGTTACAACAGGAAAACACTCATTAGAGAGACTCTCTTTCCTTCAACAATTAAGAAATAAACAACAGTCAACTGGTCAAGTATTTCCATGTCCTTGCAACTCCAGATCTTTCTGTCAGGCTGTTCCCTTTACCCTGATGGATCTAGGCTTTCAGTGCAGGGTTCCCACTGAGTGCAGCCTGAAAAGCTGCTCTAATGATCATCTGCTGACCTCCTGGGTAGGTACATTCCCACCCACACCCACCAGCTCTGGTGGCACAGCAGCTAGAACAGTAAAATCCCATTCAATCGCAGTGAGTCATTCAATAGATTTCTCCCCATTTATGTATTTCCAGCTTCTCCAGGGGGCAGGGGGGTGCCAGTACAGCCCAAGCAAAGCACAGGCCTCCCCTCTCAATGCCTTGTTGTACCTTCAGACTGAACCCTAACCAGTTTTTAAAGCTAGAGATGGGTAAGTTCTTCCTGAGAGAAGCAACCTTTAAGTTAGATGACAGAAGAACAGAGGACAATTCTATATTCTTTACAAAGGCCACGCACAACCATGTGAGATCCCAGTACCTATTCCCACTCTTGGGAAGGTTACATTCATGTAGTAATTCTGTCCTGCTGAACACTGGGCTGTCCCTACCCAGGGCTGTTCAGCACACAGACTTTAACCTAATGAAGGCTGTAACTCCATAGGGAGTACTCCTGCTGTACAGGAGCTTGTGCATTCCTGAACCTCTCCTATACCAGAGTAATGTCAACAGTGGTGACGTAACGTCTGAGGGCATGCCAGAGTCAAGACACTTTTGTTTGATTCACAGGGTACAAGTTATTTCTCCCCACCCCCATCTTTCTTTTAAAGCAGGCAACAGGGAGCTGATTTTCCAGCTACGAGCGTTATAGAGCCCGGCAGTATCTGCACAGTGAGAACAGCACTGAGCTGACAGCATCCATCACTGTGACAGGCAGGAAAAGCTTCTGGTCTATTTTAGTTTGGAGGGGTGGTTGTAGTCTGGGGGGGTGGTTGTATTTTGGGGGGATCTTTTTTGCTGGTGCCCATCACCATGGCCTCTGAGACTCATACATTTAAAAATCCATCTGGGTACCTGAAGCCCTTCAGTAGTTCCTGTATCCTCAGATCCAAGCAGACACTTTCCATGCCAGTCTAGCAACTAAAACTCCTTAGTATTTAAACAGCCTTTCCCAAATCCTAATGCTGACAAGAAGAATGGAACTCCCCCAGTACCCTGACACAACTTCAGATCCTCACACATTTTATGATCTGTATGTAAACAAACCCTGCTGCACACTGGGGTAAAGTCAGTGGGAGTTGGGTGCATAAATAAGCTGCCTTTAAATTCCAGGCCTGGATGCCTGTACCAGGAGGATGGATAAGAGATGCTCTCACACAAATCTCTATAACCAATAGAGGGAGTGGGCAGCTCAGAGTCATACTAGTCCACGTAGCCTGATCCTTCCTCTCCTCACAGCTCTGAGCCAAGGGAGCTCCTGCACACAATTTAGAACGTGTTTATCCACCAACATCAGAGCTCTCCTACAAAGAGGAGGAAAATCAGTGTCATGTGAATGAGGTCATTCCACTCATGACATGGACAAAAGGCAGAGTTCTGAGAGGAGCAAATAAAGGCAATTATAAAGAGGTGCAAATAAAGCACCAGCTAAACATTGTTTCTGTGTGTAAAAAACAAGAAAAGTGCCATTTATCAGAGGAACTAACTGTGCAGACAATACACAAGTTTTAACACGGGAGAGTCACATTTTTAAGTTACTAGGCTCTGTATGAGGTATTAAAACCTAACTATTTAAGACAGCTTAAAAGAGGGGGGAAAAAAATAGAGTCATCTGTTTAATAAAGATGAAAAGAAAAATTGAAGACAGAAAAAATCAGAGGTGTAATGAGGGAAAGTTTCTGAAGAGGCCTTCCTACCACAAGTGCCACTCAGAATTTGAATACAACTTTCTTAGCCTTAGATCCCTCCAAATGAGCCTTGAGCCCACATCAAGTTTTGATCCTACAAGGAAATACAAGCAAGGAATTCTTTGCATGGATCTCAAATGAAAGACATTCATTATTAAAGCAAGGGACAGCAATATTAAATGTGAGAGGGGGCTGGAAACAGATTAAATTGGAAACAGATTTTTTTTTTTCTTTCTTTTTTTGATGAATTCTGATTTGCTGGGGAGGTCTTGTATACGTTGTTTCACACTCACAAAACTCACCAAAAAGCAAAAGTATAGTAGAAAACTCAAAAAACATTGGCATTTTTTAAACTTCACCTTGTGTTATCTTACAGTAAGTTCCAACTCTAACCTCCTTGTCTAGATATACCTGGAACTGGGTTCACTATTAGCTTCTTAGAGCATTTATAAGGGAATATAAGTGAATCTTCAGGCTAAATCATGGACCACAAAACATCTGCAGTTCTCTTCTTAAACGTGTCTGCCCAGTCTTTATAGTAAACCACTCTAACTTTTTATAGCTGGTTTTATTACTGCATTCTCACACTCCTCCTGCCAAGAACTACATAAAAAGCTCAGAAACACTGCTGAAGTTGAGGGATGGAAATGTATTTCCTACTTGCACTCTGAAAGAAGCTCAACTCTGCCTCCTGCAGTAGCAGCACTGGAATTAATGAGCAAATTCTGGCTGCAGGAATTTTACTGATAACAGTAAGGAAATGTTCAGATCTTAGTTCTCCACTATCATGGCTTGCAAATACACTTCTGTCCTTAAACAATGTTAGTCCAAAGACAATATCCAGCTGTAGAATCATACGAACTGCTGTTAGTCACTTTATGTGACTGTTTTGTGATTAGCTGTAGGGACAGAATCCTGCCTTCAGTGAGGTACAAACTATTCCTTCCTGCACTTACAGAACACTGAAGATCTACAGTATGACCCAGTAGTACATAGTATTAAAGGAGAAACATTTTCATTTGAAATAAGAATATTTATGTTTTGTGGGATTGCCTCTACTGCACTCAGCAGCAATGCTGAACTGAAAGGAAGATGCATCCTTATGTCACCTCATGGTTCTAAAAATCATATTAATTGGATGTAAAAAGCCTCTGAAAGTATTTTTCTTGTGAATATCACCTTCCAAGTAGATCACATCAAACAGGAGGTAAAATTTGTGTGCTTTGGTGTGTTTCTCTTGTTTCAGAGCCCCACACGTGTCCCGCCTCCCGCTTTATCTCCCGCACCAGAGAAAACATCCTCACAGGAGTGTTTTGAAACCCTGCTGGAAAGCCTGGAGGCTCCTCACCTGGTCCCGATCCCCCGCGAAGCAGCAGCTCTTCATGGTGCAGGAGTTGAAGTAGCCCTGGTTGTCGAACTGGAAGACGGGCAGGCGGCAGTGGATGTCGTAGAGCACGGGGGGCAGGCGGCGGCGCAGCGCCAGCAGCTGGGTCCCGTTGCTGTTGAACCGCACGCTCATGGCGCTCTGCAGGGACAGGTTCCCCCCGTAGCGCAGCAGGGAGCTGGGGACAGACAGGGGAAACAGTCAGATGCAGGGCAGCTGAAATACTCAAAGACAACTCGCTCTTTAACCTTTTATTTTCTAAGAATGGTTTGGGTTGGAAAGGATCTTCCAAGATCTTCTAGCTTCAAATCACCCACCACGTCAGGGACACCACCTCATCCAGCCTGGCCTTGAACACCTCCAGGGATGGAGCATCCACCACCTCCCTGGGTGACCTGTGCCACTGTTTCACCACCCTCAGAGTGAAGAATTTCCTTCTAATTTCCAATCTAAATCTCCGCTCTTCCAGTTTGAACCCATTCCCCCTCATCCTATCACTACAGGCCTTTGTGAAAAGTCCCTCCCCAGCCTTCTTGGAGCCCCTTCAGATCCTGGAAGGCTGCAATAAGGTCTCCTCAGAGCCTTCTCTTCTGCAGGCTGAACACGCCCACTTCTCTCAGCCTGTCTTCGTAGGAGAGGTGTTCCAGCCCTCTATTTCAAACAAGCCCCCTAAAACCACAATCTTATTTAGTTTCTGCTTCAAAGCATCAATTTCTGAACAAACTTGATCCAAAATCTGAATGACAAACTAGCAAAATATGAAGACTAACAAGTATTCAGAAGAGTGAAGTTAAAACACTGTGAATAGTATTTAACAAATATGTTATCTCTCAGAGTGGCTTCAGCCTTAAAAAGGCTGTTCTTGTGCTTCTGGGATGTCTGCATTTGAGGCTGTCCCTACCAGCACTCAGCTGCTGCCTGAATCCAGCCAGCCCAAACTTTCTTTTCCCCTCTGCTCTGGCACCACGTGGCATTTTCTCTGACCATTATCTCACTTCTGCTTCTATTTACATTTCTACAGGGCATGAGAGGATGTTTGAACTCTACAGTCAGTTCCAGCTGTCTTCAATAAAAGGCCAACTTACTAACAAGCTATTGCAAGAAATACTGAAACAAGTCACTTGGCTGATCTCAAACTTGCTTCATGCAAAAATATTGCAAAGTAGGCAAGACAATTATGCTACCACATGATGTACATGAAACTCCCACATGGCTGAATCAGACAGTTTCCTTGTCCCATATAAGGCTGTATGACCAGAGCTGGAGTATTTCTATCAGTGCTTACTGACAGATACAAAGGGGCACAAGTTTCCAGGCCCTCTCTTTAGAACAATAACAGAATAAGGAACCTAAAGATTATCAAAGCATACCTGAAATTCAACTTGCATTGCACAGGCTGCTTCTTTCAAAGACTTCATTCAACCCCTGTGCTTGAAACGATTGTGTGTATAGGAAGGGAGACAGAGGAGGAAGATATTTTATCCCTTTTTTGTTCAGTGATCACTGAAACCTCCTTAAGCAGCACCTGAGATTGACCTTTGCTAACAGGTTTTGAACAATTCCCACCAAATGTTGTTAAGGGCTGTGACTTTTAGGCAAGGCATGGCAGCACACAATCTGCTGACTCTAGAGAGAAGTTTATTCAGAGATTTTAAAGCATTGTACTTTCTAAGGGAGCCCTCTGCCCCAACACTGGTGAAAAATGAGTCACTGCACAGGGATGGAAGCCACATTCCATGCAGGTTGAAGCATGCACTACATGAGATACTGTAAAATTAAAAAGCCTATTGTTCCTAAGCCAGGGTTAAGTGAAATCAAAACAGAAGACTCCCATAATGAATGCACTGGAAATACTCTGCTCTCACACACACTTTGTGAACGGAGCAGCCAAAGCCAGGGTGCCACAAAGGAACCACAAGTCACATTTTCAAAGCCAGCTACTAAGAGCTTCAAGCTGGGCACCACAACCTCTGAATGCCTGTATCAGCATGAAGAGCCCTGCTCCCTCACATGTGCCTGAATTCCCTCCCTAGGCAAAGCCATTGAGCTTCTCTTAATGGTGTTTATGGCTTTTAATAAAAACATGAGAAAATATAATACTAAAAACTGTAACCTTAGAGACAAGGATTTAGGATCCCCCTCATCAGCTCTAGATCAATGAAGTACTCAGCCAGCTCAAAAAACTCAGTCAGGCATAAAAAAAAAGTGACAACAAAATCTCCAAAGCATTACTTTTTCTCCCCTGATAGATTTGTGTAAGCCAGAAGTTTTTTGCTATGGAAATTTCCACTTACTTAAAACAAACAAACACACACTAAACAAAACACAAAAACAGCCCCACAAAAATTAAACAAAAAACCCCAAACTCCAAAATCCAACCAAAAACTAATGCAATAAACACACAGAAGAAATAAACCCAGACTTTTCTGGCTAAGAAAGGTCAATTTTTCTATAAAACTGTATTAGTTCTCCACTATGGATAAGAATACCATAACATATGCACCAGCCCCCCTCCTCAAGCCTGGAATTCTCTCCTACCCTTAAGAGAAGGAGCCTACAGATGCCCCATCCTTTCAGATCTTCAAACAGTTTCCATGGTTACTATTCTTATGTCCTGACTGAAACACTTTGAGATTATATTTTATAGTAATAGTAGTGTAATATTAAACTAGCTTCCATTCTGCTTACAGACGTTTTTATTAAGCTCACAGAGAACACCTCTCGCAGCTGAGTGGGGAGAGCAGTGTTTAAGCCTGCTCAGTGTTCCAGTTGCATCATGGTGCTGCTCTGTACCTCAGTCAGTGCTGCTCTGAGATTTTCTCCACACAGGATGGTTGTGGACACGCTTGGATACGTTGCTCGTGTTAGAACTGCTGCTTCTGCCTGCTCCTTACTGCATGCCCAGGAAAGGAATTTCAGAGGCAACACCTTCCTGCACTTACTAAAAAGTTTACTGATGTGTCACTGAAAACTCTGAGACACAGCTAGTGAGAGATCTGAAGACAAGCCTAAAAGGGCACCTCTGAACAAGATGGGTGCCCTTCCTGCCAGAGGCATCATCTGCATGAATCCAGACCCAGACTACTCTGGGATTCAGTCTGCTTCCAAACGTGGCTCAGCCAGCCAGCCATGGAATGCTGCTGCTGCCTACCAGCTCTGGAAGCAATATCCAGACAGACACACACACTTCTGAGCTTTTAAAAAAAATCATCTTGTACGATTAAGAGAAATATTTAGCCCGCAGATGGAACGTTACAACCCAAACACATGCTGGGGCTGGAGGGAGGCTGAGGAGGGGGAGAATGGGCAGCTCTGTGTGATATGGTCATTTCCGCAGCTGGACACGCTGCACACAGGCTGCACTCAAGTGTTCCCTGAATTCCAGCTCAGCCAAACAATGGAAGGCTTTCAATCCAAGAGCAGCACCACTAATGTCAACAAACCCCTTCCTACTGGCAGCCAGGGGGGTGAGGGAAGGAGTCGTCTCGCTGCACTCAATCTGCAGGAAAAGCCCCTACCTGAACCCAGCCTTTCCCTCTCCTCCTCTCCCCCCTCTAGAAACAAAGAGGTTGTTTCATCCCTCTTAGACGAGTCCACAGCCCGAGTGGTAACACAAGCTTAACCCAGGCTATTCAAAAGTTAGCTTGGCAACAGACAGTGGCCACTAAAACAGAGAGAAGATCAGTGTCTTGGGAGGCACCAAATAAAAGCAGCATGCACGGCAGCATTAAATAGAACCATTAAATAAAACCATTGAATAGCTCCTCTTGATAAGCTGCAGAGCTGACAATGAACTGCAGCCCAGACACTGTCCCTGGGAAATGAGTGTCACTGAAGAGGGAGGAGGAAGGAAGGGAGAAAGTGTTGATATCAAACAGCAGTGTGGGAAACTCACTTAATGAAAGCATGACCTTAAAAGGAAAAAATGACTTGAATGCTCGTAACTAATACACACTATTGCACACAACCCTGCTTGCCAGCACTTCTGTAACCACAGAATTGAGGAACTTCTAACTGTGCAAAAAGAATTGGAATGAAACTTGGCAGAGAATCATGGCCGTGGCGGGAAGATTTTGGGGCTTATTTGGAAGAAAGTTACTCTGTGAGCGTGTAAAAACACACACAACTCTTAGTCCGAAACAGACACTTAGAAAGAGCCAAATTAGCCAGTAAGAGAAAAGTAAGCACTAGATCAATTAACGTGCATACTTTATTTTTAAAGTAGATGACAAGTCTCACAGAAATGTTACAATAGCCTCTTTGAAAAGCAGGTAAGTCGTGTCTAAGTGTACAGGGTTTCTCTGCAGGTATTCAGAAGTGTTAATACATGTGAAAAAGTTAATCTGTGTTTTAAGATGAAGAAGGTACACCAGCCATGCTCAGGGTTTTATTATTTCTCAGCAACATGCTTGGTTTTCTCAATTCTGTCATCGCTATTTCTGGTTATCTCTCTACCTTTACAAGAACTCTCTTCGAGAGCTACAGTCCCCAGAATTCTCTAATGGGAAGTAAGGAGTATTTGCCTGGACTCTAAAGAATAACCAAATAAAATAAAGTCTGCAGAGAGAAGAGTAGTGTCCTATTCTCACCCTCTGCTTGGATCATCTAGACGTTACTGGAATAAATGAGATCTAGTAGATAATAAAATAGTTGTGCAGGAAAAGAAAAAATTAGCCAGATTAAAAAAATAGATAGAGTATAAAATACAAAGTAAAGAGCAACTGTCCAACCATCACAAGCCAGCTGGATAAATCACCTCCTCACTCTCCTCCTTTCCTAATCCCTACATGCTCCAGCCAGAGTCCGCTATTCAGCCTGTTCAGAAATAGCACCTTGTAGGATGGAGCACAGACTGCCAGAGAGAACAGTGCTCAGCAGAACCCAGCACAACAAAGGAGCAGGTTCCATCAGATAACCAGAGAAGATGCAAATACAGGCAGGCATGGCATGGGAAGATGACCTTTAGGGCAAACAAAGGAACAGGAGCTGTTTCCAAAATGAAGTGCACACCAAAGTCAGCCTAACACAAAGAACACACATACCAGAGAATGTCACCTCAAAAATAACCCGGGTGTAAGAGCTGGTAACTCCTCCTGAAGAGGAAACCCATTTTCACACCTTAGTGCCTGTGCAAAAGCCATCCCTTATCAATACTGCAGCCCTAAACAGGATGTTTTTTCCCCCACATACGTTTCTATGGTGTGATTCTCCTATTGCACTAGGAAAGCTGAGTAACATCAGCCACAGATTTGTTCTCTCAACCCAATAATACATATACACTCACCCCCTCTTTCTTTTCTCTAGCAAAGCTGCATGAATTTGTAATTTGCCAAAGCTACAAAAGCCAAAATTACAGAAGAGAGCAGCACCAAGAAAGCAGGGCTTTCTTCTGACAGGAAAACTGGCAAGATGCAGCCAAGATGCTCCTGCAGAAGCACAGTCCAGTCTTGAATCAGTACAGCTTTTGCTTCTAATAAAGTACAAGATGAATAGAAATTATCCTGCAAAGCTACTGGAGGCAGCTGCACACACAACTTTGGTCTCATCAAGTTGGTTCCACCACAGGTTATCATGGACTGATGTTCCAAAGACCCGTTCCCTTGTCTTGAAATAGGGTTAAACTAACATTTCAGATGTTCTCCCAGTAAACGCACTTCCCTCAATACATCTAATTCTTTTTTTTAAACAAAAAATGGTATATCTTTTAATTCCTTTCCTCATTTTAATTCCCTCATTGAAATGAGACTTAAATGTGATTAGGGCAAGGCTTCTATGATCACAGACCTATTTCCTTAAGAAATCAGGCTACAAAACCCCATTAAATCAGAGCTTCTTTTGAACAACCAATTCCCATTTTTCACTTGTTAAATTCGCACTGCAAAGACAATACTTTACACTTTAAATCCTTGCTTTAGCAAGACCTGTGTGTTAGAGGATTTCAAAGCTAACCAAAAGATGAAGCACCATGAAGCTTTTGAAGTAGGCAGCATTCCCATTCCTCCATCCAGGAAAAACAGAGGGCAAGAGAGGTCACCCAACAGACCTACCCAAGCTGGGAAACAAAACCAGGTTTCCTCACTTCTTGTTTACTGCATGAAGCTACTTATATGCCTGAAAATCATAACCTGAGGACCACGGCTGCTTGCTGGGTTCCACAGAGCAAGGGGACAGCACCTCACTTAGAGTGCCAGCCAGAACAAAACCAGGGCTAGTGTGGAGGTGCTGGAGGTGTGAAAAGTTTAATCTTCAGATCAGATAACCCCTATGTACATGATGGAGGGACAACTGTCTGCAGTGGGCAGCGTGGTTTTGACTTGAGAAAACTACTAAATCAAGACAGGAAAGGCTGGATAGAAGAAGAGTCACCACAATCAGCTCATTTTCTCCGACATTAAAAGGAACTTTAAAGAATTAATGGAAAACAAATAGGGGGAAAAAAACCCAACCCCAAATCTAAGTTTAGGTTCTGTGTTATCTGGGGTAAATATGGCAAGTGGGGCCTGGTTGGGAGAGCTTCACATTCTAGGTTGAGACACAGATCAGCTGAGCTGCCTCAGTAGCATAGAAGCAAAACAGATGAGGATGGTACATGTGTGGGACGAGTTCTATTTCCTGAGCTGTGAGAGAAGACAAATAGTTATTCCAACTACTTCAGGCACTGCGGTTGACCCATGCTGGTGAGTGCCTAAATAGCACTTCAAATTTGTTGTGCTGTAACCTAGTTAAAGGAGTTACTTTAAGCAGCATAAATTCACAACAAAGGGTTCGGCTGGGAAGGGAGAGAAATGAACTGATAAGCTCGACAATGAAAAAGTAGTTGCCAAGATACACCCATTTCTCCTGCACTCACTAATACAGTGCTCTGCTCAGAGCAGGGCTGGCTAAGGGCTCCAAAAAACATGCAGCACTCTTCTATTGCAATGAAATAATTTAAGCAGGTAGCTGATGAGTCCCTGACGTAGGGGACTCCTCCTGCAGAGGCTCTGGGAGGCCCACAGCACTTGCATTACAAGTGATTAGAACCACAAGCTTCTTCCCTTTACACAAAGGATCAAATTGCACAACAGTTGAAGGAAAACCTGAAATCTCCACATACTATTCCTGCCTTGCCACGCCTGCAGCCATCATGTAACATCTTATTAAAACCTGTAAGGAAAAAACAATTACAGCCCAAGATGCCACCAGTTCTAGCCTCTAAAGACCTCTGAGCATCAGTAAAATCACTGTCAGAAGCAAACCCTGCAACAGCCACCCCTGAGAGGGAGCTCAGGAAGATAAGCTAGAAAGGATAAAACTCAGCATGTGCATGAGCATTTCTCAGACAGAACTTCTGCCTCTTCTTCTAGTATGATTATTAAGGATCAAATACCTTGAAGGTATGAGCCTGGAACTGAAGTTAGCAAACTTTGGAGACCTGACTCCACAGACTTAGACATGGTTATGATGCTGGTTTTATAACCTTAAAATACCTTCTGCAT
This sequence comes from Brachypteracias leptosomus, assembly GCA_013401335.1. NCBI lineage: Eukaryota > Metazoa > Chordata > Aves > Coraciiformes > Brachypteraciidae > Brachypteracias > Brachypteracias leptosomus. Next base: position 259,924 of record VYZX01009649.1, on the reverse strand, counting down.
CACCACATGGGGTTTCTGAAGTCTTCTCTGTGCAACAGGCTATAAAAATCACCTGTGGCACAGAGAGCTGCAAATACTCATCCTCTCCCTTTCCCTTGCACTCCCACCCATCAACAACCACAAACACCCAAAATAAACCTTGCTTCTATCCAGAGCTAAAATTCAGCACCCTTGCAAAGATGGTTTATTTGAGGTGCATCTAACTAAACCCTGAAGGACTGTTCCCAACTCACCTGTAGTTCTGGCAGCTCTCATACTGACACAGGACTCGTGAAGCTATAACCTAGCTTTCCAACTGCAGGGCAGCATGTCCAGCTAACAAAGCACCTGCAGCACTTCTGCATCCTCAGGTGATCATGAGGACAGAGACATTCCATGTGCTTCCATTGAAGGAAGTCATGTTGGACATTACAAAGAAAGAATTAAGGGTGTAATTATTGTATTTTCTTAAGAGAGGTAAAAAAGAGCCCTTTGATTTCAGTAAAAAGGAGAAGGGCAGGGGCTGCATGGAAAAAGGGAAGAAGGGAGAACACGAGTACCTAAAAATAGCTGGAGTTCCACAGTGGTTGTTTGAAATATATAAACTGACTTTCTGAGTTGCCCCCAGCAAGTCTGCAGCAATCCATATTTTATTGTAAACAGTTTAAGATGTACAGGGTTGCCTTTTTTAATTTGCTTCATAAAGCCACAGCTTCCAGACCCCATCTAGTGGTGTGAGTGCCTTACAACAGCCTAATTAAGACCACATTTTTCAATGCACTGTTTTTAAAAAAGAACCACCACAGTTGTTTGTAGTTTAACGTCCACCTCAAAGAATGGCAATGCTCACACGTTCTAAAAATAGAGAAGTAAGGTTTCCAGAGCCACCAGTCAACTTGTAATCATGCTGGGCTTGCACTAGCTCTCAAAAATAGCATAAGAACTGTTAAAATAGGAGCCAGCCCACCACATTCAGATCTTATTAGTATACCAGAGGAGAAGGGGGGAGCTCAATTGCTGCACTGACTCTTGAGACAGAAGAGATACCAAGCTGTGAATGAACTCTGGAAAACAGCACAATGAATCCGCCTCTGGATCCTGACTCAGGCACCAAGACTAATCAAATTAGGACTATCTGAAGTGAGCTAAACTTTTCCCAATTCAGAGCTGTGCAACTGTCTCTGAACCCCCCCATGCATGCCAAGAAAAGCTGGATTTTCAATCACCTCCTCCACTGCAGCAGCCAAGCACAGAGCACTCCCAGCTTCACCTCAGGAAGTTAACTAATTTCACAGTATTATGAATAAAACCTACTAATAATCAAGAATTTTTTCCTAACCCTAAAAATATTTTAAATTGTAGAGATGTTTAGTACTAGAGACTCAAGAAGCAGATAAAATCAACTCTCCTGGCTGGAGGCATGTAGCAGCAAGCTGGAAGAGGAAGTCTCCTATAACTCGTGTATTTTAGAGAAAGATACTCTGGTGAGAAATCCTCACATTTTCTGGATAAATAAGTAGATGCAGCTCAGTTTGTTTCTGAGAAGCAGTGGAATCTGTACCTGAATCCTCTAACCTACTAGGATATCACTACTCCATTCAAGACGTTGAAAGTTTAGAGCTCTTAGTTTAAAACTGCACAATTATCCATATTCCACTGACTGCCATACAAGTTTGGAAGTTAAGAGCAAATCACCCCTTTTCTGACAGCACAGCAAACTGGACAAAGTTTAAGAAAAAAAATATTCCTCACCTGAGGTCTGATTAAACCCAAAAATTCAGCATTGATGACATGATTAAACCCAGAAATTCAGCATGATCCCCTTCAAATGAGTGAAGGCAGCTGAATCTCTTATCAAACCTCACCTCTACCCGTGAAGAGTATCACCTCACTAGTGCTGCTGGCACATGATGACAATATAAATATAATGACAACAATCTGAGCTAACCTACAGTGGCGAGGCCAGGTGGGCTTCCAAAAAAGTCACTTACCTTCACATCAAAGATCTTGACCATCTTTAATCAAATTAGATTGTACATACGAAGAAGAGTGTCTATTATTCCAAATAATTTAATTTGGCATTACTAACATTGCTATTAAGTTTGTTCTATGTCTTTTTTTACCATCTGACTTGACATCACCCCTCGAGGGAACCCCACAGCCCCACGGAGACAAGTGCAGTGAGATCCTACCTCTGAGGTTTGCGGATGTCCCAGAGCCCCACACCTTCCTTGGAGTTGGCAGTAGCCAGCAGCCTGGGTTCCACTGGGTTGAACATCACACTGTGGAAGGCTGATGGGTAGTGTGCCAAGCAGAAGGGCTCTGTGGAAAAAGTTGAGATTTCAGACAAGAGCAACCACCACATACAACTGTTCAATGCAACGGGTTTGGCACCTTCACATGGAAACAGCACAACAAGATCTGAAGATAAGGGGACGTGTTCAAACCACTTCTCAAGTTGGCATTTCCAAAGCAACACAGAACCTGAGGTTTAAAATCCCACTGTGTGTACATTAACTTTGGCTAAATAAGGAAAAGGACACACACTGGATTTCAAGACACTGTTTTCTTTACAGAAGGTTGTCAGAGTTTTAAATCAGCCTCTCAAAAGATCAAGTGTTTGAATCTTCTTAAGGTTCCTGACCAAATGGCCATCTAATGAGGACCATACACAGCAGGGCTGCTGAAAGCCTCCTAGCAGGATGTGTCTGGAAGCTTCCACAGCCACTGGTGAACATCCAAACTGTAAGTGCAGCAGCAATTGCTTATATGGGAGAATAATATCCCAAAAATGAACTAAGTTTGTATGGAACTCAAACCCTGAGCACAAGAGGCCTGCCATCTGAGGTGGTGTATGAGCAGGTGTACAAGTAGACAACAAGGGTGTTCCTCTTGCATGAAAAACAACTATTAACAGTTGGCTTTTGCTGTTCACACAGTTCAAAACATGCTCATCCAGAGCCTCTCCCTCTCATCCTGATTAGAGTAACAAGACTGTGTTTGGCCTGTTACTCTGCCCTGTTCACTCCACCAAAATGTCTCCATGAGGAGCAGGAAAACCCCTGACTCTGTCACCCTTCTCTGTATCTTTCTGCTAGCTCTAGGTACAGCCCAATTCTCCTTGTGGTGTGTATCTCTTGTGGCATGCTGCCACTCCTTCACTCAAACACCAGAATCAATGTCTTTTTTTTTTTCCTTTACACCTTTATTATAAATAGCCTGGCACCACAGTTTGCTTCTAAGATACCAAAAGTTGCCTTTCAGCTTGTCAAGGGGAGATTACAGGAGCTAAACTAATGAGGCACTAAGTCACTTTAATGAAAAGTAGGGGGATTACTTTCTTCTTCTTTATGCTCATTCACAATTGTAGCTCTTACACTGGAGTATGAAAATGTTTCTCCAGGGAGAAGCTCAACACCATCTCTAACAAAAATTAAGTGGGTTTATAGAAATTACTGTATAAATCACTCAGTAGTAAGAGACAGGGAGAAGCAGAAGGGGAATGAAACTCCTTTTTCCTGCCTCTTTCAATGTGCTGGTTTAAACCAGAGGTTATTTGCAAGGTTTTAATGAGCTGGCTGCTCAAGGTAACTAACTATAGTCCCCCCAGCAGGCACAGAGCCTATTCCCATGGCAATACCACTGCAGACAAGGGGATTACCCCAGTGACAAACACTATATTGTAGTAAACATTGCCAGGGCTCACAGGGAAATGCTGACTCAGGACTCCCTTTATTTAAAGTGCACAGAACCTATGGCTACTCCAAACCAGCCCACAAAATTCATAAGCTGCATTTCAGTGCCATATAAAAATTTTCCTGTAAGAGCAGCAGAAACTGAGTTGAAGCAACTGCATTTAATCAGCTTGCAAAAACCATGAAAGTTTATTTTATCTGTGGAGAAAGGGAACCAGATTCTGTGCTCCTGAAGATTGCTTGGGTTTAAATTCTCAGTTTGTGTTCTTTATGGTGGCGTAAACTCACAACTTCATTTACTGAAGTATTACTTAACTAGGCATATACTGAAATTCAATTACTGAAGTATTCCTCTCCAAATTTATGTAACTACAGTTGTAAACTGAGACTCTCCAGCCTTAAAACTGCAGCTGCACAGTCAGATTGCAGTGTTTTGAGAAGCTGCAGGTTGGTTATATAAATCAAGAGTATTCAGTTCTGGTTTAGAAAACAAAGATTGAAGTAATAACTCAACTTCCCTGTTACCACATAAGGGCTCTAAGTTTCCATACCACCATAAAACATTATGCACGAGACAATTCTCAGTGTCCTAGGGAAGCATATAAATAGCTTTGGAGAACTATTCAAATCAAAATAACAGCTTTCTAAAGATCCACAATTTTTTTATCCCAGGCTACAGAAAAACAACAACAGAAATCAATTAGGAATGTGCATTTTAAGTTTAGCAAGATGCTTTTATTGAAGAAATGTGCCCTCCACTGCTTCTTTACTTGTTTAAATCTGTTCTATGCCAGCCTGCACTATGTGCAGGTACTTTATGAAGTCATTTAAGACAGTGCCACTGAAGTGTAAAGATCAGAGCTTGCCTATCACTGGCTGCAGGAATTATGCCTCACTTTTACCCCTCTCCAGCACTCCCTATCGCTGTTGTGTCTGCATTGTTTATCTCTCTAGATAAACATAACATTTCCCTCCCCTGGCCTGCCCAAATTCTTCCTCCATCAGTGATGTTTTGCACCTCTCACCTCCATGGGAAGACTCTCGGATGTCCCAGATAAGCACCCGGCCATCATCTGAGGAGCTGGCAAAGATGTTGTCGTTGACTGGGCTCACAGACAGGCCATACACTGCATCCTCGTGGGCAAACACGTCCAAGGTCTCAGTGCTGGGGAAGAGACACACAATTATCATTCCTCCTTATTTTGCCATTGTATTTACAGCTTTACTTAGGCTTATGTAACTTCAAGGCTCTTCCTTCTTTATACTTCATTTGCTCAAATTCATGTTATTTAAATGGTCATTGCTGGAAGTTACTAGTACAGACCAAAATTCTTTAGTTTTTCTACTTCAAAAGCAGAGCTTTTGGAGCAAGAACTCCAATTTCATACATTCCCATTACTTTATTAATTATGCTTTAACTAACTGCCTAATCTTGACGTGGCACAACAAAGCCCAATTCAACTGCTTTGCAGTTTTGGTAAGAAGTATTAAAATAAATATGCTTCACATTGGTGTGGAGAATCAGGCAGCTGCACCCAAAGTTTTAAAAGGCAGTTGGTAGGCCAAGCACTAGCTGTCCTGAATATGAGTTTTGAAAAAACAACCCCAAAAGTCCATATACACCATAGTACTTGTGTATGTGCCAGAACAATCTGGTCTGAGTCTCCTCAGGACCTTCTATGCTGCCTGCAGGAAAGCACATGTATAGAATAACCATTCTCTTTCCCAAGGTCAAGAACCCAAGTGCTGAAAAAAAAATGAGGTGACAGGGACTAATTCATTCCAGCCATGAATTCAGATAAATAAAAAGCATGTTTCAGGATTAAAACACTGTGCTCTTCTCCCAGACGTTAATTTAAACCAACAAATTGCCTCCAGCAAGTTGACATTAAGGGAGCTCTTGAAGCAGTGGAAATACAAACTGTATTTACCTTTCAACATCATGGAGTATAACTTGCTCATCGTTGCCTATAAAAGAGAAATATAAACACTTAATGTCATGTTCCAGTGGTTAAAAAGCACTATAGTGAAAAGAAAAAAAATAAATGTGGGGGTTTTATTAATTTTCTATTTCAAACCCAACACTGAAGCAGAGAGACCAGCTCAGTTGCCAAGTGGTCAGCCCCCTGCTCAGTTATGTGAGAGGCTCCACGTGACATTTCCAGCCATGACCAAATGCACCAACCCCTCCCATCTGCTACTGCCCAACAAATAATTCTACTTAACTGTGCTACTGATCCTTCTTTGTTCAGCCTGAGCTCAACTTTGGGGACTTTTGCAGTAAAGAGAAGAGTATTACATGAAGCAGCACAACACCTTTCACCTCTCAGGCAAATACACCTTCCCTCCTGCTCAGAGGATGCTCCAGAGAAAGATAATGGGAGGTGAAAAGAGATGCCACAAGCAAAATGCACCGGGCCGCCAGCTCAAATGCCACCAGTTCACCCTGTCAGTTCAGGGCTTTGCAACCACTCCAAAGGCACGAACGTGACAGCCAGAGGAATTTCTTCTGCATTAACAAAACCAAACCAAGTAACCAGACAACATGTCACTTGTCTGTGCTCACACCCACTGAGTACAATGGACACTAACCACACGCATGCAGACTACGAGGGGCACAGCTACAGAGTCATTCCACTGGCTCATGCAGGAGTTTTCAAGCTGTAGCAACAGAGTATTTCTTTTACTCTCTGCATTGAATATTAATCTATCTAATTTGGCACCTTCTCTTTAGAAATATTTAAGGAGACACATAGTTTTAGTTAATTCAGAAGAAAAAAAACCCCACAAAAATCCCACAGAGTCATATTTTTATGCTCAGTATGTCTTTATAGTTGCAATATCAAATTTGAAGCTTTCCTAACACACACCAGAGCCAGAGGTTCAGGAGGAGCACAACTGTGTGTTACAATGCTCAAGTGTTGACTCAGTTTTCATGTGTCCCATATGCACTTCAATTTGTGTTCTGTCCCAACAGAAGAAACATGAGAAAGTTTCCTTTTGACTAATGAGGTGTGAGATTTTTCTACGTGCACTTGCTCTTTGCACAGGCTCCTGGTTAAATCATGCCAGCCTCAGATTGCTGCAGTAGCTCATCTTTTCCAGGGCACAATAAACAAGATACTTATGTGTGAGTGTCCTTTGATCATTAATTGCAATGGAAACTGCCCATTACACATTACAGGCAAGGTTTAGGCCTAGCAAAACTACTCTAGTGCCTACACATTTCACCAGTGAAAAATGTCACCTAGTTTGTGCAGTGACAAAATCTCCTCCAGCAGACAGTATGAACATGAGAATCATTCTAGGTGCCTCTAGTCATCGTGGGATCAACCTTCCCTTCCATCACAAGCTCCAGAATGGGCTAGAAAGAACAAAAGGAGGATGTGTGAGTGGAACAACCACTGCTTCTCTGTTTTGTGTGTGGGAAGAGAAGGTGGTGACAAAAACCTAACCACAAACTACCTGGTTGCTTCTGGGAAGGATTCATCCCTGCAGAAAACATCACTGTTGTTCAGCCCAGTAGGGTTCCCACTTAGTGTGTTACCTTAACATAGGGAAATCCATTCTTTATTGGGAATAACTGGGTTGTAATTGTATATGCAACTCTCCCATTTTTTTATTTCTCTTTTGATAACTGCAGTTATGACCAGCAGAAAGACAAGAAGTAGCTGCCATTCCTTGAATTATATTGTGAGGATGAACGACTGTAGAGCAGAGGAGCACAGTTAATTCAGCTCCCCAAAAATCTTGTTTCACCTTTTCACATACCTAGTGTTAAATGCAAAGAGTCCGTGCAGTTTACTAAGAGGGGATTTTTTATTTCAAATGCTGCTCTACTCTCAGTATGTGTGGACAGAGAAGAGCAACAGAATTCAAGGATAAGAACCTCTTTGGCTTTTTGAGACAGTTTTTTTCCTCCAGAAATTACATGCAAAACACTGTCCACTCAGTTCCTGCCTTCCATTTTTGTAACAGCTACATGTGGTGCATGGAACACATGGGCTCCTTCAAAGAGCTTTGAAATTCCTTGGAAGCAATCCAGTTTGTACTGAAGTGGAAAATCCTTTCTCCTCCAATATCAAGAGCTGCTTTAGGGAAAGGTTGTCAGATCCTAAGTCATTAGTCACTGGCAGCTTTATTTACAGACTGAATTGAGTTTGGGCACCTTGTGCTGGTTTCCATACTCTAATTTGTAGGGGTTTTTTTTTAAGTATTACAACTTTCATGATTTGAATACAACTCCAACTTCAGTACTGAGGAGGGATGACGACCAATAGATCTTATGGCCCACAATTCTTTCGGACCTTTTAAGAACCTTCCAGAACATTGTTGAGTGAATGTAGTTTAGCCCCATTTCACTGACAGATAAAACAGATGGTACATCTAGGCCATGCAGCAAAATGACTTTTTACAAGGGATCCAAGAGTCAGACTCACAGCCCTTGCAGATAAGCTCTGCGAATCTTGGTGGAGCAGCTGAAAGAGTTCCTGACTCCTCCAATGGAAATAATTTCTGGCAGAGGTACAGTGTTTGTGCAAACTGGAGGAGGAAAAAGAGATGAGAACGGCCAGTTTGTCTGTGCATCAGCTGTCACAGCTCATCTAACCTGGCATCTCTGCCAAAACCCACCCTAATCAATGGTGTAGATCTTCACCTGCAGTGGCAAGGTAAGCCAAGCCACTCTGCTGTGCCTCCTCTGACAACAGCCACCTCTGACAGGAGGCACAGAGGGTTGAGATGGAAATGAGAAAATAACATTACAGCTGGTCCAGCAAGATTTGGCACAGTTCATTCCTTGAATATTCATGTAAAGTTCCATTTGTCTGAATTCAGACTCCAGCCCCAAAGTTCCTTGGAATCACTTCTACAGATACACTCATTTGAAGCCAGTGTGGACTGCTGCTGGTTTATGAGAAAGGCAGTCTCCACTAGCAGAAGATAAGCATTACTATTTGACATTTTGGGGGTTTTTCCACCTGGGAAGTGTATTTAACACTGTCTTAAGCTTTGTCATCATGCTTTGTTTTCTAGGGGATATTACAGTTAACAGAGCATTGAATGATGAGAAGCTTCCACCACTCACATGTGCTTAGAATCACTTTATTGCATTGATTTGCAGTTCACAGATCTTGGTTCAAAAAAGGTAGTGAAGAGTTCTGACCAAATAGTCTTGTAATAGCCTAAAGTCTATCTGTATGTTAATGGGCATACTGATGAAAGATACCAATTCCTGTCCATTCTATTATCACATCAGATCCAGGAAATGAAATACAGCAGAAAATCACACTGACTGCATTTTGACAGTCTTGTGCCTTTCTCTTCTCCATTCCATTTTCCTCCCTACCTCAACACTTCAAAATTCAAGTGGTGAAATGAACCTGAACTCTAGCAATGACTACCTCAGAACGAGTTCAATTCTCTTATATTAGTTTTAAGACCGAATTAAACTTTATTAAAAGGTGGATTTATATTTTAAAAGATGAAGACTATCAAGGCCAATTAGAGCCCAATGTGCCACCAGTTCTAAAAGGCACTTACCTACTGAGGACTGAAGTGAGGTCTGGGAAAAAGTGATCTACCAATAGATGGCAACAGCCCTTCGTTAGCCATCTAAGGGTGCATTAAAATCAGCTAGTAGCAGCTGAGGGTTTCAAGCATCAGGCTTGAGTGCCAGAGAGGATGCAGGGTCTGCTCTCAGCACAGCTACAAGGGATAACAGACTATTTCACAGCCTGTGGCACAAGCAGGGGCAGACTGGACTCAGGATTCTCATGATAGCTCAAGATACGATGCACTTATACCAGGGTTTGGGAAAAGGAGAATTCCCTGTTCCCAAAGAACCTTCAGCCACTGATTAAGCACACCTTCTATATCCTTAGGGGACTGTGGAAGGGACCTTTCATGTGGGGCAGGATCTCACTCATGGCTTCTACTCCAAGGCACTCACAGCTCACACTCCTGTGAAATCAGGATCCCTTCCTTCCTTACCTCCAGAGAACACTTTCGTGTTGCCACTGTTGAAAGCCAGGCAGAAGATATTGGAGTGATGCTCCCCTTTCAGCTGCACTGGTTTGACTCTGGAGTGGATGGCTTCTTCCATATGCCAGAGTAAGACCCGGCGGTCATCCCCTCCTGCAAGAAAGGAAACGTGCATTACTGCTTGGGCCGGGGGGGAATTGGTGACAGGCAAGTTATTTAACTCCACAGTTACTCATAAAAGGCTTTGCTGAAGCCCTAATGAGCATAAAAAAAAATTTATGCCTCACAAGGGTTTGGATCTATAGATACACAGGTACATTAAGATGCCGTGTAGTCAGGTATTCAATTAATGTTAATGAAAACACAGAATCAGCAGGAAAAGTTTGGGTTAAACAGCTGCCATTCTGCCAACAGAGTGACAACCTACAGCAACCTGGAGACTCAGAATTCTACTGGTATGTGAAATCCTGTGGCAAGCTGTAGATGAATCCCATGCCAAATTAACATATGCATGTTGGCAAAATGCTGTTACACCAAGTCCCTGCTGCCAGCATCGCTTATGTTATTCATACAACAGGAACTTTTCTCCCCTTTCACCAACAACGTATCTCCTCTAGCAGTCCCTGCAAAGCCTCCACAGCACAGGTTGGTACAGGGCTGACTTGTGGCCAGAAAATGATTTTACTGAAGCATTTACAAGTAGCCAGCATGCACAGTTATGTCGTGCTTCTACATCTGGAAAGGTTAAGACAAGACATTTCTGAGGTGAACTCCTGACAGAGGACAAGCAGTGCAAACAAGTTCAACTCTCTGGCTTTACAGTTTGCTGTACACCTAATTGCTTGCCCAGGTGCAGATCTCAGTTCAGAGCTCTATGCACAAATATATTTAGGTGCCTCCTTCTTTGGTAAGCAGTCAGATATAAAACAAATATTAGGACTCTGCTCATGCTTCAATTGCACTAAATTGTTTATTAAGAGAAAAAATCCAAGATACTGTTGCATTGGACAGCACTCAACATCAATTTTGGATGCCTGTAAAAGTCTGAATAAAGCTTTTCCAAGTCAGACTCAAAATATTTTTGGTATCTGCCTTTACTAACAAACAGAAGAGAATGGCATCACAAATCAAGAGTGCCACTAGAAACATGCTGATTTCAGTTCAAACATTTTACTGCTCCTTTGCACAACCAAAAGCATAAACCCAGCACCTTCTGAGCTGCTCCCCAGAAGGAAAAAGGCATGAAACAGACAAAAGGAAACTGAAATTAATTGCTCTGCAGTTTACTCGAAGAGGTAAATGCATAAATAGAATTCATGACTACTGTTAATCAGATTTCTTAAAACTTTTCACATCATATGATGCTATTAAGAAGTTTTTCCATGGAACCAAGTTATGTCAAACATCCTTTAAGTCAAGTCTCTCAGCCTTTCAGTCTCCTAACAGATTTCATGACAATCACTTTGATAGACAGTACAGCTGTATGTTATGCCCCATGAAATTGTGTATTCCTCCTCCTGATTTTGTACTTTACAGAGCAAACAGGAATACACAACTTAAAGATTTGTGATGCATTTGATAACTACTGGGAATGAGTCAAATGTGACAGCTCCAGCAAAACTCACAGTAATTTATGGCCATCTAAAGTGCTGGGAGCTTGGATTCTTTTCTAGAAATAGGAGAGAAAGTTGTATTTGCACCCTAGTGATGCAGATGAGGTGGTAATAAGGAGACAGAGAAATACATGACTGCTGAAAAGTAAAAGGAGCCTTTGTCACACTTCAGGTGGTTACTTTTCAAAGCTGCCAACAGCCAGGTCTTAACGTTATCACTGCCTGGCAAACAACCTCAGCAATATTTAAGGAACACTGCTTCTATCAGACTATGTTTAATGTCTTTCAAGTTTGCTGTAAAAGACATCTGAGGGCAAAACGTAACAACACGCTGTTAATTGTTACCATAGCAGAGCAATTTGCAAAACCACTGCAGTAAGTCTACCCAGCCTCCTACCTGATAGGACAGCCACCTACATGTCCCACTTGAACCATAAACTCCATTTCCATTACCCACCTGGTCCAGATACAAACAAAAACAACAAAGCTATCCAAACCCAACAGACAGTGACGTGGTTTCCAGTGCACACAGTATGTCAGGAGTGGGATAAACTGCTAATTGTGCAGAAAAGTCTGAGAGTGTTAGAAGTTGCCACTACCTTTTTTTTCCCCTGATCTGGTTACCTTCTAAATAGATAATCACTAAGTTTATACACCATTAAATCTGGAATAAGAATCTACCTCGCAGTACCAGTGGTCTACCTGTAGTCTAGTCCTAAAAAGGCTCAAAAGGTGGCAGAACATTCCCCTGCCAAGAGCAAATCTAGTCTAAACAGCATCTGCAGAGCTCACAAAACACTTGAGCTCTCACGTGCCCACAAAATCACACCAATCAGGACTGAAAACTGCAGTTGTAACGTGCATTAACCTTGCTGGCTGTGGACAGAGCTCAAGACTGTTACTTCTGTCTCCCACACACCAGGTCCATTCACTGAAGAACCTACATGGCAGGTGGGCAACACTTAGAACATAAAAGATTGACCTTATTGCTTGTACCTGCTCAACAAGTTGCACAGATCACAGAAAGTGGGATCAGAGGGTGCTGCAAGAAGTTGATCACTGAGTTGATCCCAACCATGGGCAAAGGGCTGGACTGTCAGAATCATTCCTAGTAGAAGTGTGTCTAGTTTGTTCTTAAAAACCCATCACTGAGGTAGATCTCAGACCCTTCTTAGGCAGCCTATTTCAGTGCTTCATTATCCTGGCCATTAGGCAGCTCAGCCTCCCATCCAGGCACTGGGGCAGTTGACGTTACATATAATCCCCCCTTGTCATGTGTTTCCCCTCCCACTGAACTCAGTGGCAATGGGGTCAGAGGACAAGCAGGTTAAAGAAGTTGACCTGGCAGAAAAACCAACTATCAACCTCTTCCTCCCTATTCCTTCCTCCTGTTCAGATGCTTCCATCACATCAGCTTATGACTTTAAGCTTTACAAGTACCACATTACATGCAATGCATAGGAGAGATAAGTGACAGGATGATGGGGAAGTTTAAGATCAAACAACATCCCAAAATCTTTCTTCCTGTAATTTAAGGCCATTTCTTTGTCCTATTCCTGGTGCACAGGGGAGAGTTTACAACTTTAGGCAATAATAAATAAGAACACTTTTATGCAGCTTAAGACTTGCATCTCTGCTCGGCATTTTTCTGTAGACTAAATGGATCCTTTTCCTTCAGTCTTTCTTTCTGCTAGACCTCTGACCATTCTTCAAACCCCCTCCAGAACTTTCCTTTTCTACATGACTATGGCTCAGTCTCCATGGTGTATCTGTAGAGCTGACCATTTTTATCCTCATGCTGCAGTTTACACTCATCCCTATCAAGCCACGTGATTTTTTTCCAGGTAAAGTCTCTTTAACTTGAAATTCAACTCCTATCCCCTGAAATTGTCACTGCCTTCCCTGATATCACCTTTACATTTCATAATTTCTCAGACGTTAATGAAAACATCAAAGTAACTGGACCTAAGATCCCTCCTCACACAGATTCTGCTTGATACAGAGAGATCAGAACCGCCCCTCTTAAAAGATCCTTGATACACAATCCCCTACTTCAGAAGCAATATTCCGCTACCCTGTCTGAAGTCACCTCATTCCCCTCCTTTAGGTTCATGCTCCTTCAGATTTACATGGCAACCAAATGACAGATGAATTTCCAGCACTTTCTTACATCCCTACAAATCCATGATTACAGAAGAGCTACTTATTTCTGCATTATCTGGTGAAGGAAAAAGAAGCCATGAGAAAATGAACATATGCATGGATTAAGTAAGCCTCAGATTACAGTACTTCCCAGAAGTTATCTTGAAAGTGCAGTTTAAAGTAGGAAAAAAAAAAGTGGGAGGTTCTGATAAAGATGCTCATGTTTGTAAGTGATAGCAGGCACGGAAAATGACAGTCAGATAAGCAAATATGAAAACATATCCAAACTTGAGGATGGGAGGACAGAAAGCCTATCACACAAAGTAAAGAGGATTTGTAACTTGTTGATTTTTAGGAGGCATATCTGAGGGAAGAAGCCCACAGCACATCATTGCATGGGGAATTTAATTTCCCTCCCAACCCAACCTGTTAACCTCAACTTTTTCTACTTGAAAGCAGGGTTAGGAACAAAATTAATTACTATTAAATGTATAATCTTCAATACAAGATTTAGAGACGTTAAGATGCCCAAAAGTTTGAAGCATGCTTTCAGAAGGCCTGCTGAGGCTTGTCTGCAGTGAAGTTCTCTCCAAAATCCTAACAGGAAAACTCTCTGGAACTGTAACATAAACCCTGCTTAGGCAGCCTGAAATGTTTACTGGAACAGGAATCATTAGCCTTGCAGACTTGCTTCTGGGAGATACATCCAAAAAAATGGGAAAAAAACAAACAAGTGGGAGACAAACCCAAGAAAAGCATTCCAGCTGATAGTGAAGAGCAGCACTCCTGTGGATGGAGACTGGCACTGAAGAGGCACCAGTGTGGCCACTGAATGCACTGCATCAGCTGCTCTCACAACAGCTCAACAAGGGCTAAGTTGTAACAAGGCAATTAGTGAGGCAGGCTTCTCTAAGTTAAGAATATACCTACTACTGAAGGCTGAACAACTGAAAACCTGCTTACGCTCTCCCTTTTCACACACTCCAGTATCCCTGTTAACTCTTAGCTGCTACAAGCACAGATGGAAGCACCTAACATCCCATCCTTACCTCAGCACACCGACTATTTTGAGGGAGGACAGACCCACATGCCATCTATTCTAAGGCCTTATCTGCATTTGAAAGTCTTCTCAAGCACCTCTTCCAGAAAACTTCAGATTAGAGGCATTTTATAACCCCTCCTTTATCTTTCATCTGAGCTCTCCTCACTTTTCTCCTGTTTTTGCTGTTTGTCAGAGTTTCAAGGTTAAGTATGACCTTAAAGGAGGGTTTTGAGTGAAATTTTAATGAGGGCTGGGCTTACCATGGCATGAAATAACAGAGTATCCATAAATCTTTCCCCTTTAATTTCTTATTCTTGACACAGCAAGAAAAACACATCACCTGCCTGCAGCTTGATAATCACAGAGCACTCCAGATCTTATGGTTTCACCATCTTATGGTAAAACTTTGTTTAAAAAGTTACCATAATTAGAACTCTTCATTTTCTCAGGACACTGATACAGGGTCAGATTTAAGGTAGTCTGTTCTTAATTATCCCAAATTTGTGCACTACTAATACCTGCAACTTCAGCATCTACCTCCACTTAAGCAGCTTGGACAAAATAAATTCTTAAAAGTCCCCCAACTTTTTATGCTTCTACTTAAGGAATGGATGGATGTCAACATAGGTAACTGCTGCATCAATGACAGGACAAGACCTGAAGTGTCTCCTGAGGAGGACCAGTACAACCCAGCATGCCAACTCCAGCACATCTGGGAACTTCAGCACAGATGAATCAGCATTTCCTCCCAACACACACACATGTATGTACAAATATATGTATATTCACAAGATAAATGGGTGCATATCTCAAAAGTTACATGTGCAGAGAGATAAAAGAATCCCTGACAGTAACATTAAGATCCTTCACGGAGGCTTATTCTAGAAATCGCTGGACTTATGCTTTTAAGTTTCTGCACATAATAAAGTTAAATTTAGGAAGGTCTCACCAGCTTCCACTCCATGTTTAAAAGGCATTTTGATTCTGCCCTTGCTTAAAGGAAACCAACAGCCATAGTAACTTTTTACTGAGTGTCCGTGTTTATTTCTAGAGTTATCACTGATATTTTTGTATGAAAGGGCCCATCTCTGCCCAGACACCAGGGCAAGGCAAAAGCTGCCCACCCAGCCATGGGCCCATCACCCTCAACAGTAGCCCCTGTTGCTACTGCAGCCCACCGGAGGGTGACCAGCCAAAACCGAGACCCTCTCACCCCTTCTTCACCTCTGGGCTGGTAACCAGGCCATTAGAGAGACCACTCTCAACAAAGCTTCTACAGCTCTGCGACTCCCCGGGGGCCGCTGCCCCCCGCGAGAGAGAACGTACCCTCTCCGCTGCAGCCAGCCCCGGGCGAGGGAGGGCAGGGGAAGGGGGGGCCGCTCCCTCCAGCCCGCTTCCCCCGAGGGCGTGGGGCGGCCGGTCACGACGCTCCCGCCCGCGGCCTGCGATGGACAGGGCGGCCAGGCCGTCCCCGGGGCTGCGCGGCGGGGGCAGCCCCTCTGGGCTGGCAGCTCCCTCCCCGTCGCCCCGAGCGGCTCTATCCCCTCGCGGCGGGGCGTGGAGCCCCCCCGGCTGGGCGGGAGAGGAGCNCCGGGGCGCGGCGCCGTGCCCCGCCGCGGGCGGGATAGGCCCTCGATTCCCCGGCCTGTCGCTAAGAGCCGCCCGAGGAGAGCGCGGCCTGCAGCGCCCGGCCAGGCCCCGGCCTGAAGTTGCCTCCTTCCCCCGCCGCCCCTCCGAGCCCGGAGGCGGGGAAGGAGGAAGAGGCACCTGCGCCAAGCGCTGCTGGAGTAGGGGGGAGACGGGCAGCCGGCTGCCGAGCCCCACAGCCCCTCCCCGGCTGAGGGCAAGGAGGTGAAGAGCCTTTACCCCTCCTCAGTGTCGCAGCTGATGTCAAGCCCTTGCCTCCCTTCTACCTGACAGCATCCTCCCCCCCACCCCGGCTCCCTCAGCCCCGGGCAGGCAACAAGGGGGACCTGAACCCCAAAAACATCACCACGAAAACAATCCCCCCCCTCCCCAAATGCGCCCTGCAAGGGGAGGAAGGAGGAGGAACAAAACAAAACCCTACTCCCCTCCCCCAGAAGAAGATGCTGGGAGGGGGGGATGGCCCCAAAGTGACCGGCCCTTCAATTAAACCGATCCGGTTCCCCACCCGACACCGAGTGGGGCTGCAGCCCCCCCCGGCCAAACTCCAGCCCGCCGCCCAGCAGCTCCGCTGAGCCGGCCCGGACAAATGTCACCCGGCGCCCACGGTGCACGCCGCGGGGGAGCTTCCCCTCAGACGTCCCCCCCCCCCCCCCAAAAAAAAAAAAAAATAATAAAAACACCTTTTAAGAGGCGAAACACTCGAGTGAGGGAATAAAGGGGCACCCCCGGCGCCCTGGAAGCACTCTCGTCAAAACTTTGTCCGGGGCTCCCCCTCTCCCTCCCCCCCACAATAGTAGAATTTAAAACCTGTCAACCATTTTAGGTCTCTACTTGGGAAACATTATTCCCGGGCGCCGGTGGGTTTGAGGAATGACTCTGAGCGCCGCCGCGGCTCCCCTCCCCCCGGGCCGCGGGGAAGGCGGCCGAGGAAGAGGAGGAAGATGAGGAAGATGCCTTCTGGGGAGGGGGTGGCAGGAGAGGGCGAAGGGACCGGGAGCGTTCGCTTTACCTGAGCCCAGCCACTGGCCTCCATTGTTGGAGAATTCAATGGCATTGACACAGCCGAAGTGGCCCAGGAGGTCCTTCTTGTAGAGGTTCCTGCAGCCCCGCAGGCGTCTCCGCTGGAAGTCGTGGGTGAGCAGGGGGTCCCCCTCCAAGCCCCGCTGGGACAGGAACCCCACCACCGACCGCATGCTGCCCCCCCGGCCGCCTCTCCTCTTCATGCTGCCGCCTGCGCCGCTCCCCGCCGCTC
>VYZX01009649.1:210921-242341 GCA_013401335.1 Brachypteracias leptosomus | reverse complement strand
CGCCGCCTCCCCTCCCCCGCTTCCCCCCTTGTTATGGTTATGATGATTTTTCTTTAGCCAGCCATGGCAGAGAGGTGTTAGACACTCCGCCGCTTCCTGATCCCGCTGGCTCCTCCCCGCTCCCCTCAGCAGCTGATCCTCAGCTGCAGCCCGCGCCTCCCGGCCCGGCTCTAACGTCGCGCCGCCGCCGTTGCCGCTTTTTAACTCGCTCCGGTAACGGTGCGCGGGGGAGGACGGGACGGACACCGGCGGATATATTCGCCGCTCAGGGAACCTGCCGGGACCTTTTCCTGAGGGGCGGTTCAGGCCTGGCCCGCCTGAGGGGCTCGCCGCGGCGGCGCCGGTGGGGATGACCGGGAAGGGACCTCTCCGGAGGCCCCACCGAGCTCGTCGGAGGGAGGGGTGAGGAGAAAAAGTACTCCAGGTGAGCAGGGTTTGCTGCGGGGATTGTCCTCTGCAAATGTTGGGTGGTTTCTGCAGGACCTCCAAAAGTTACGTCTTTGGAATTTTGTGGGGTTTTTTGTATGTAAAATAGTTTTTATGGGGCTTTATTGTTTGCTCTCTTTTGTCTCTGCCTGAGCAACGCTGAAAATTAGGAGGGCTGCTCCCTCTCAGGTGGGCAGAGCTCTCTGCAGCCCTAAGACACTGTTGAAGTACGGGTGAATTTTCTTGTCCTTCACTGTGGCCCAAACCCCAATGGGTAGGCAGCTAAACAGGTGGAACTGAGCTTGTTCTTCACTGTGTCTGTGGGGAAAAATACCATTTGTCTTCCTCAAGACTCTATCCCTTACATGGAACATCTGATGCCTTATAGGACAACTAGTGTCCTTCAAAGAGTTGTGTCCATGAGGTGCAGAGCCCCTGGTCCCACCTCACAGCCTCTGACACACAAGGTGAGCAGCCCCACACCTCCAGCTCCAAACTTTGAGGTGTGTATTTCCCCACAGGTGAGCTGCCATCAGTACCTGGGGAAGATACAGTTTTTGGAAGGTGAGGAAATTAGTCCTGGTTGTCTTAGTGTGGAACAGCACCTGCTGGGAAATAGGAGTCTCCAAACTTAAACAAAACCCATAAACAAACCCTTTCCTGGCATAATCTGTGGTATGGCAACATTAGAGTTCTGTTAGGCTGCTGACGTGTTCCAGGGATGGCTTTTCAGTAGAAACTGAAGTTATTTTGTTGCAGAAAGTCAGTTAAGTGCTGCCTGGTTAAGATTATAGGAAGAAAATGAAATCCTGTAAATCATGCTTTTTACTTGACAACACTATAGCTGTACTTTTAATGTATAACAAACTTCCTTCTGATCAGAAAAAACATATGTAAGAAAATGTATAAAAAATACAAAACATTTCTTATGTTTCAACTTTTTATATAGCTTTTTTCTATATGTGATATCAATAGGTATAAATGTCAGAATGCAATTACAGGTATAATAATAATTTGAGTGGAATATCCAGCCATACTCTATTAACTGTTTTCTGTTAGAATGGTATTTAACAATGTTAATGTTGAAGGGAAAACAAAGAACAGTTAATTTCTTCTGCATATGAGCTATATGGAGATTTTTTTTCTCGTTACAGTTGTTGATGGCCAGATACTGTGATGTAACATCCAGCCACCCTCAGTACAGAGAAGTGAAAACCCTGCCCACTGTTATTTGTGTTTATCACCTTAGCTTCAGACACAGGTAAATCACACTGGTATAAATCATATTTTATAGCCATTTTTCTTGCATGCTATAAAATTCTGTGCCATTACAATTATACCAGAAACTGTTGCTGGCTTCTGAACTCCCAACATGTATGAAGTGGCATTACATTTTTCTACCCATAGACTCTAAACTGACTCCATCAGTTTGTACTCCATTCTCCTCAATTTTTCTGCAGCTCCCATCACCATATGATCTGTGAGCCTCCCAGAAATACATTACAGAATCACAGGACTGAATAATGGTTTGGGTTGGAAGGAGCTTTATGATCATCTAGTCCAGCCCACCAGTCATGGGCAGGGACACCTTCCACTGGATCAGGTTGCTCAAAGCCTCATCCAGGCTGGTCTTGAGCCCTGCAGCTCTTTGTCACATGTTCATTTTTTCCTCTTTCCTAAAGTATTTTTCAGGTTGGATATACTTGATTTCTGTATTGAAATAGGTGTAGGAGCCTTTCTTTTGAAATGCAACACAATAAAATCTCTGCTTTTTCTCCATATTCAGGGGTCACTCTCTCAGAAAGATGTGTGCTGACATGGACAAACAGAAATTATTTCTTAGCCCCCCCAGCGCTAGGATTTGCAGGAAAGATTTAACTGAGGTTTTTAAGTCACATGTGTAAGCAGTCAGAAAGAGGATACCATGTTGTCAGAATTTAAAAGAAAAATGATAGAAGACTGACAGTCTGTCCTGCTAAATGCACACATTCTCTCAAATGACCAAAAACATTCATTTTGCTCTCTGATTCTTTTGTTAGAATTAATTTTGAATATAGGGGAAAGAGAATGGGAGGTAATGAACAGGATGGTGACTTTCTGTAGGTGCTCTTGGAAATGAAGATGAGTAAATAATGTTTGATGCAATACAGAAGAGGGAACTAGCAGAATGCTTCAAACAGAAGTGGTGTGGTCAGAGTAATGATCTATGTACACAGTCTGGGGTTGTGGTTTCAGAGTTCCTAATTCCAGGGCTGTCCACAGCCCAGTCTCCCATATCTGGACTGAGGATGGCTGTGGTGTCACGTTGCTCTTGCATTAGCTTCTGCCCATGCTACAGAGTTTTTGTTCTGCCTCTGGAAGGACTGATGGTACCTGATGTGGTTTTAACACCTGCTGGGACAACATTATTCCCTCAACGTTTTTTCTGAACAAAATTGAATTGGCACAAGGAGTTAAGTGGCATTAGTGGTTTCCACGTGATGGCTGTGGTGTGTTTGATCATTCATAGGAGGCCTACAGTCAGATGGTGGCATTTACAGCAGTTGATGGCTGTTGTTAGGAGCTGTTGGAGAGAGGGGTGTTGGGGCAGTCAGGTATGGAAGCAAGAGCCCCAGGCAAGTTGCATGGGTGCCTCTAAGGACTTTGTCTTAGAGATGCCATATAGAAGTCTAAAATTTAGATGTACCCTAGGTGCTAGGACTTACAAAGACTTCAGTCAGAGCTGACAGTTGACATGCCTGAGTGGCAGGTAGACTGGTGATGTTATCTGCAGGTGGACACAAAGAAGATAAGTGGGCTTTCAGGGAAGAGAGAAAACCATGTTGTCTCTGCTGAGCTTTAACTTCCTGCCAGTCATCCACAAAAGGGAGGAAAAGGCCATGATTTGAGTTTGGATAGAAGAAATAGCTCCTGGGGAAAGGAGCAGATCTGTAAATCGTCTGCAGAGATGTTAGTTGTATTTGTGTTTCAGGTGAGAAAACTCATAGATAATGTGGGAGGATAAAAGGAGAAGACCAAGGATACAGCTCCCTGAAAGTCTGTCAAAAAACACTTGGAAGGGAGGCTTAAATAGGTAATAAAAAATACTTTAAGTGAACACTGGTTGAGTGTGTCAGATCAGAGAGGATGAGGTTTGAATACATTTTTTGAGCTTTGTTGAATCCATATAATCAGCCATATAATTTTTAAAAAATTTTGCTGGTGGAATTTATTCCCTCTAGTGGGAATGAGATGGCTTGTGGGCTTTTCTCCTTTTGCTTACTAATTTCATGGACCAGAAAGGTGGAAGAAAAAGCATTGTTCTCCAACATCTCCCCTTGGGGTTGTTCAGCTAAAGATGTAGCTTTAACCTGCAGCTGGTCCAATCTGATGACTTGTGGCCACTGAAAGGTAGCTTTATTTCCTATGGCTGTATGCTCTGTCCCTGTCTTTCTGCTGATGCTGCTGCTCATTGGACCTGCTTGTCTGCTGAGATCATTTGGCTCATGGAAGTGTCCCAGTGAGTGCCAAAACCAGTCAGAAATGCCCAACTGGGAGTGGAACTTTGGGAGATGGGGCATGTCACCTCCTTAGCAGTATGAACTGTGGGGCTGACTTAGTGTGCCTTCTGGAACTGAACCTCTGGGGTAAGCAGCTCTTCAAGAAATGGAATTGTGAAATCCCTCTCTATTCCTATATAAGCAATTCAAGAGTTGGCAATTTAATGAAGAAATATGTTGGTGATGATCAGTGTTAATACAACTCATCCTCATGGGATCCATCTGGCAGCTCACACCTCTGAGGTTTTTTTTGGTTGGGGTTTTTTTTCAGATTCTTTGCAAAACCTGCAAACTCTGCAGTGAGTTAGCACTGATTCATCTTTTGGCTTAGGATGTAGTTTCACTGAGATCCGGCTCTATGGTGAGCTAGTTTGAGGAGTTAAACTAGAAAAAAAAGCTTTTTTTGCTGTGCTAGCTTTCTGCTTGCTCCATTCCTCGAATCAAACTGGCACCAGTGTTTGCAGAGGTGAGGCAGCAGCAGAATGCCTGCAGGTAGAAGGGGGAAGCAAAATTTCCTTTTTGACAGGAGCTAAACCTTCTGTCCACCCTGTTGCAGTGTGAAACTCCACCTTTAGGATTTGGCTTCACAGCTGATGGAAACTGACCTGACTTTTTGATGCAAGAAGTGGTCCTGCTGCCTCCCTGGTATCGGCCCCATTAAAACAAGCCTTGCTTGTTTGAATATGTAGTCATGGGGTCACTAGCATCAATGTGAGGAAGATAAATCAGTTGAAATGCAGGTTTGGCTTTCCTCTGTAGCTTGGGATGGGGCCCCAAATACAGTGTTATTAATGAGGTAGTGGGGACAACACGCAGCTCTCTGCTCATTGTCTAACAGCAATTTCAGTCTTGACTGGAGCCTCTTCTCCTTTGATATTCCACCATCATTGATTTTTTCCTTTGAACGCCGAGCCCTTTACCCCACTCTTTTCCCTGTTCAAGGATGAGCTAATGTGATTGTAATTTTCTTTTTACCTTCTGTGATAGCAGAACAAGTGCAGCCTGGTTTCCTGTGGGCTTGGCTTGATGTGGCACTGCTGTGTGGGTTCTTGTGTGGATATTAAGCAGTGTCTGCACACACTTGCCATTTCATCAGCAACAGCTTTGTGGGGATCTGTTGCATCCATGTGGCTTTGCATTTCACAGGAGGCACCTTTGTACAAATTTAGATGGAATTGGGCAAGGGATTAAAAAGCCTTTTTTTGGCAAGGAAAAGGGGAAAGAAAGGGGACCCGCTGGCAGAAACACCAACAGATAGTGTAGTTACATGAGCCTTCTTTCCTTAGGAAAATGGGCTAAAAAGGAGTCTTTTGACAGGGATCTCTGATCAGGCTACAGAGAAAGAAAAATAAATCTCACTGGTTACCATGTCAAGGCTTCCAGTTACCTGCTGCAGATTTAAGTGAGGCTAAGCCAGCAGTTGGTGTTTACTGACTCGGTTACCTTCATCTTCAGCAATGTCCCCATCAGCCTTTGGGAACGTGAGTTTTTTTGCCAGAGTGCACTCGTGCGTCATTTATATTTAATTTAATGTTTATACTTTGAATAAATGGCCATGTAGGTAGCAAGACAAGCTGTTAGAGAGCTGTGGTTTACAGGACACTGTTTATGTCAGTGATGCCCTGAAAAATACTTTACATGCAGCCAAGGATATAATCCTGTTGTAGAAAAGCTGGACTTGGGGGTTCCATGATAGAGCAGCTTCTCTGAGACTTTCACTGTGTAATAAATGCTGGGGTATTTTATTGTTTTTCTTTTGTAACTTTATGCTTAGGCTCCTATCACCTTAGAAACTAAAATAAACAATTTGTAAAAGGAAAAACTGGCCTATTTCAGATTTCTGGGTAGATTCCAGAATGGCTCCAGCTATGAACAAACTCTTCAGATTTGTTTGGGGCTATTCTGAGCTCATCTTGAGCTCTGATAGAGTCCTCCTGAGAACACCTTGCCTACCCTGTAACGGGGCAGCTGGATCCTGCTGCTTGGCTCTTCTTCCCATCACTTGGGCCTTGAAATAAGTCTGTGTCCCCAGATGTTACCTTTTTTCCTTGAACTAGTTTACAGCAGGTTCAGTTCCCTGGTTCTGACCCTGTCATTACAGAAATGCTGGAGCAAGGGAGCAGGGAATGAGCAGTCAATCAGGTTGAGCAGGAAATGTGGGACTAGTCTTCGGAGTGGTCATCTAGGTTTATGTTAGACTACAATGTCCTGGTAGAACAAGGCAGCATAGATTGAGGAGGGGGGGAAGAGGGTTGGTGACCTGCATTTCAACTGGTCAGCTGTCTGGTGCATTGGGATGGGATGGATGGATGGATAAATGCAGAAATGGATAAAAATTTCTGCACTGTGGAGCAAGATTGAAGGTCTTACCAGCAAGACTTGGGTATAAAGCATTTGTACATTCAAAATACAGACACAAGTCAATGGAAAACCACCTTTACTGATGTGACCCCACCACCAGTGAGACCCGATGTGATTGCACCATCCACTTAGAACAAGCTTTAATTCTGATAGGGAGGGGGCCTTGCTCCTCTGAGCAAGTGTTCTGGAAACCAGCTCTGTTCCTTGTTGGTGCCTGCTGCATTCCTGAGTTAAAAATATGGGGGGGAACAAAGCAAGCATTCACCCACAGACAGAAAAATTCCTGCCATGGTGGAGGTTTTGGTAGAGACTTTCCCAATGACAACCATCAGGTGCTTGGACAATGCCTGCTGAGTGCCAGGTCTCCACGGGGAACATCCTGCTGCCCTGATGATATCACAGGTGGTGAAGCTAAAACAAAGCGAAGATTGATGCTGTCTAATTGCCAGAGCAATTTAAATTTCCAGTAGTTTCAGCGTCTCCATTAAACAGATGCAGCTCCCTGGGGTTCCAGCAGCTCAAACACTGGGAAACACTGGGAGAGATGGGGCGCTCGTATCTCTTCCATCCCGAACTGTCAGCACCCGCCTTCTTTCGCGGCGGGGCCGGGCCGGGGACACCGGACCCGCCATGGTGCGGCGGGCCGGGCCGGTACCGAGAGCGGGCTGGTACCGAGAGCCGCCCGGCCAGCGGCTGCCGTACAACATGGCGGCGCCCACCGGCCGCGGCCCCGCCGGGGAAGAGGAAGCGTCCGCCGCTCTAAGCTTCCCGGTGTGCGCGGCGACTCCCCCGCGGGGGGTTCCTGCGTCCGGAGACGGCCGTGCCGCGGAGACGCAGGTAGCGGGCGGGCAGGTGGGCGTCCCGGCGGGGCGGCCGGGAAGGGAGGGAGAGGATGCTCCGCGCATCCCGGGGCAGGACTGCGCTGCTCCGGTGCGCCCGCGGCCTCCCTGGCCGGGCCCTCGGCGCATCCCGTTTGCTCCGTCTCCGCAGGAGCGGCACCCGGGCCTCTTCCCGGTAAAGCCCCGGTAAAGTCCCGGCCAAGCCTGAACCGGGCGGCGCCGTCGCCTTGGGGCTAGGAGGAGCTGCGGGCCGGCCCGGAGCAGCGCTCTCTGCTCCCTCTCCGGGGTACCTGTGGCGGCCCGGCCCCGCGTCCCCGGCCGGCCCTCGGCCTGCGCCACCCCCCGGCCTGGGCCTGCCTGGGGCCGCAGGGCCGCGCTCTGCACCGGCACCCCCCGGTTCCCGGAGCGGTGGCGGCTGGGGGAGCAAGGGGGAGGCTCACGGGGTTTGGTGCCCCAGTGGCAGCTCCCGCACCGCAGCTTCTGCTCGTGGTGGAGAGTGCGTAAGGACAGACCTTTAAACATAACCCGGTGGGCTGGGACAGGGGGATCTCAGGGCGCTGCAGGGGAGCTGAGCTTATGTGTGGTAGAGGGAAAGCTGTGGTCTAAACAGATGATGCTTTTTGGGGGCTTTTCGGTGCCTGACGAGCCTTTTTGACCTTAGTGTGGCTGTGAATGTAATGGACAATGCTTATCATTTACTTATGCATGAGTGGACATGCTTGTTTGGCAGTAATTTTGCCTTGTCCTTGTTTAGGTTGATCTGGTTCCAAACTGAGCTAGAAGATGTTGATAATATCCCCGAATAGTTTACTTTTAGGATATCAGAGTTTGTGGGAACATCCAGTTGCACCGGTATAAACCAACGGGTTCCTTTTAAGGCTTTTGATGGTATGATCAACAGCAGCATCGTCTCCTGTTACTGCCCAACCCACCACAGCAGCAATCTGTCCTCTGACCCCCAGTTTGCCCAGGTGGACCCTGTCCTTTTTCTGATAGAACCTTGTTATGACACCAGTGGGTATATTTAATACCTATAAACACAGTTATGAAGTTGTCTTTAATTCCCACCTCTCTCATTTCTCTTTGCAGGCCATGCTGAAGTCCTACGATGCCGTTTTGAGGGGGGAAAAAGGGGACTAAAAAGAAGATGCCCAAGCAAACAGCAGTGACGATTACTCTGGCGACCCTGGTGGGTGTTGCACTGGGGGGGCTGGTTTTGTGGAGAGCCACCCAGCGTCGGAAAGCAAAAGCATGCTGTAGGGATCAACAGGAGGAAGAAGTGACAAACTCAGGAGATGAGAAGCTGATCAAGGCAGAGGATGAGGAGGTGCTTTCCCTCTTTGGATCTCCCTGCGTGGAGAGGACCCTTGGTGCACAAATAGTGCTCGTTTCAGAGCAGGAGGAGTGGGATCGTGTTGAACCTTTGCTGAAGAAGGAGCTGGAGAAGTGGCCGGTGCTTGGGATTGATTGTGAGTGGGTGAGTGATGCAGAATCCTCTCCTTGAGATTGCAAAGTGCAAGGGGAAATCATTGAGGGTGGAGTGATCCCTGTGCTTGAATAGGACTGGCTCTTGAAGCTGCCTCTGTGATTATCTGCCATGGGAGCAGTGAAGTAGCTGCTAATCTTGATTGTTCTCACGTTTAAGTGTGCTAAGTTTTTAATTCATTCACTGAACTGTCATAAATTGACTATACTAAACATAGTGATCATTGTATGGCTAAATATAGCATCATGTGTTTTGTATAAGATCTCTTTAAAGATGATTTACTAGAAGTAGCTTGGGTTTGCACTGTTTAAATCCAGCTACATAAAGAAACGATTCCTTAAGAATAATAAATCCAAGAAGGAGGATAATACTGATAGGTAGATATAACTCACTGGGACTGCCCAAAAGCAAAGTTCATCTTTGGCTTGTATGTTTGTCTCTGTGAAGCTTTGCCATTATTTTGGCTGGAAATTTATTCACCCCACAGTCATTAGTATAAGCCACAGTCAAACATTGTGTTTGACAGTTATGTGGGAGGTGGCTTGGGATTTCTTCCACCAGCTCAGCTATGAAGGGAAGGGTGAGAGGGGGAAAGTTTCTCTTGTAGGAGTGTGGCAAGAAACAGCTGGGGGACAGTGACTCTGTGAGATGGGTCACACAATCTGCAGTAAAACTTTAGAGGCATGTAACAATACTTGCCTGTATAAACTGATAGGTATTTCATCTGCTCTAGCTCCACTATTGCTGATAATGCTTTAACCCAGACTGGGATTTTTGTCTTTCAGGTATCTGTGGAGGGAAAAGCAAATCCTGTGTCCCTGCTCCAGATGGCTTCTTCCAGCGGGCTCTGCCTTCTCCTTCGGCTGCCCAGGCTGGTGGCCAATGGCCAGGCTGTCCCACAGACCCTCGTGGACATCATGGCAGATGGTGCTGTGTTGAAAGTTGGGGTAGGATGCTGGGAAGATGCTTGCAAGTTGCTCCATGATTATGGTCTTTCAGTCAGAGGGAGCGTGGATCTCCGGTATTTAGCCTCCAGACAGCGGTGAGTGTCTGCTCTGCTCAGGGCATTGTGGGGTTGGAAGATATTTGAAAACTAATTTTTATGTGCTGAACGATGCCAGGCCAGATAGGGCTGGAGTTCTGGGGTGGTTTTGGAGGACAGGCATTGACAGCTGCATGCCAGGAGCTGTTGAATTTCTTTAGAACAACTGTTGAATTTCATTAAGCAACTGTTTAAACAACAAATTCAACAACTGTTGAATTTCTTTAAAAACAACTAAACAAACCAGCTCTGATTTTTCTCTTTTAATGACAGTGCTTCCATTGGAAGGTTACAATTATGATGCCATTTTCTTATCCTGTGTTCCCAAAATAAAACATTTTACCTGGGAATGGTCTTCACGTAGAGTATAAGTGTGCCTGGGTCAGTCAGTGATCTGGGGTATGGGTTTGCTGACCTGCTGGTGCTTTCTTAGCACCGAGGAGGGTGGACTTCTTGTTCCTTGTGAGTCATTCCTGGCTGTGTGCTCCCCATCAATCCCTGGGGCACTTGGTCTCTCTACAATAGACCTCTTTAGTTTGGAAATGGGTCGTTCAGAGACAAACACTTCAGCCTTACATGTTACCAGCTGCCAGCTTTGCCTGGTTTGCATATTGCAGGCAGCAGATAATGACTAAATCTAGAAAAGCAGAGGGGAGGAAAGAGCCTGTGAGGCTGAGGCAGCTGTGTGCTGTTTGAGTGGGAGTCAGGCATGGTGTGCACTGTGTTCTGGCAGGTCCAGGGTGCACGAGGCTGGCTGAATTTGCATGGGGGGATAGTTTCACTTTTAATGTTTGTCTCACTTTGTTTTTTAAACTGAAGGAAGGCTCTACTTCACAACTGCCTTAGCCTCAAGTCTTTAGCTGAAAAAGTCCTCAACTGCCCGCTCGACAAGTCTCCTCACGTGCGTTGCAGCAACTGGGAGGCAGAAGAACTGACACAAGATCAGGTGTGTCTTCCAATTCAACTGTTTTGGGGGTAAAAGCAACCTTCTGAGTAGAGAAGAGGTGTTGCAACACCTTCCTGTTCCTGGAAGATCATTTTCTGCTGTTTCCCCTGGATTCTTGACTCTTATTTTCCTTTGGTCCTGAAAGATTTATAAGGCAAGATCCCTTGAAGTGTTTGTACACCCAAAACCTCACCTTTTTATTATTTTCATTCCTCCAACCTATAGCAGTCAGCACAATATTAGAGAGAGACCCTGGAGACCTCATTCACCATCTTTAGGCTGTGATGGTTTCCCTGATTGCTCACTTTTAGTCATGCTGCAGATAGCTACAAAATCAGTGACCAGTAGAGGGAGTAACAGGATAAATAATCACAGTAAATATTCCTAAACTGCCTCAAAAAGAAGTTTTTAATTAGGGAGGGCTTAGTGGGTCAGGAGGGTGTTTAAGGCCTGGCTGACCTGATTTTTTTTGCAGTTCCTGAGGGCATCCAGGAGTATTTGAAGTCTGACTGCCCCTAAAACCAGGGAGTGTGGTGAAGTTATGAAAGCGTCACTCAGCTGCCAGAACTTTGCATGAACTTCAGAAGGAAATAAACCCAGCTTTGCTTTACTGTACCAAGTCTTAAGGGCAGATGTTTGGGAGTGTCTGCTCTTTGTCAGGATCTCCATGTCTGTGTTTCTCTGCAGGTTCTCTACGCTGCCCGGGACGCCCAGGTCTCAGTGGCTCTGTTCCTCCACTTGCTGGGGTTGCCCAGCCTCCCTGCTGGTGAAGACTCTGGGGCTGCTTGGGACAAAGCCCTGAGCCAGTGCCGGGGCTTGGTGGATGTCCCGTTCAGAGGCAGGAGGAGTGGGAGCACGGGAGAGGAGAAGGGAGCAGAGGGACGCTCCCCGCAGAAGACGCGGGGCCGGAGGTGCGCGGTGAACGGCCATGCCCCTGGCAGCCAGCAGGGCAGGGACCCTCGGAGGCAGAAGAGAAAGCCCCTGGGTGTGGGGTACTCTGCACGGTGAGTCTGGGAGCACCTGTTGCTCTTTGCACCACGGATGGGACGCTTTGAATGATGCCTCCTGCTCTGTTCATTAAACAACACTGATAATATGAGCTAGGAGCGGAAACACGGGACCTGAGAGTCATGGGAGCCAGATCCTGCTTCTGTTTTCCTCATTTCCCTCTAAATGGTAGTGGAAGCATGGGCAAGACTTGGATCTGTCCTAGGTCATGAGCAGGTTGAGGGGTTTTCTTCAGCTTTTGCCCATCCTCCTCTGGAGGCATTAGCTGGAGAGCAGAGTCCCAGCAGGAGGTGGTCGGCTGTCCAAGTGGCAGCTGTGCCCTGTCTCCTCCGGGGAAAAGGTGACCACTGCCTAGAGCTTGTCCTTTCATCAGGACCTGCCTGGTGGGCTGCTCTTTGTACTCTGCTGCCCACTGTGGCCACAGAGATGTCAGGGTGCTGAGCAGAGCTGAAAGGTAAGGTTGGGAGGGGTAAGAGGTGCCAGAGGAACAGCCTGTGGCAGTACCAAAGCTCTGCAGGTGATTTTTTGGAGCAAACACTAAATTTTTGCAGCCTTTTGCTAATGAGAGTTCAGTTGTTTTTATATTAAAACAAGTTGGAGAAGCTCAATGCAGTGGAAGGTGTGGAGAGCTAGTATGTTTGGTTTTGTTTGGGTACAGGCTAATAAAATTTATCACTAGATGTAGGAACTGTAATTGTCTGTAATTGCCATTTGGAAAGAAAAACGGTCACTTCAGTATTTGTTTTCTCTTTTTCAAGTTTGTTGGATTGGCAATGGAGACATTTTAATGTAATCAATAATATTGATTTCATTAGCAGTCATTAAAGGTTTTGTGCTGTACACAGCAAATCTCTCCAGGTTTGGGGTTATTTTCAGTTGGAGCCTGTATCATACAAACCAGAAGGACTGCACTTCATGGGAGGGTTAAAATTTAAACAGAATTGAAATGCAACGTGGAACATACAACTATAGAGAGCTCTGGGTCTTTTTGCACTGTAACACTGCCCTTGTTCCACAGAAAATCTCCCCTGTATGACAACTGCTTCCTGCATGCCCCAGATGGGCAGCCCCTGTGCACTTGTGACCGCAAGAAGGCTCAGTGGTACCTGGACAAGGGCATTGGAGGTGAGCACTCCAGTTCTATTGCTATTTGAAATACAGCTTTTTTTATCTTCTCCCCCCTCCTTGTTGCTTAGATAACCAGGGATGGATTTGTTGTATCCTTTCTTATTAGAAATACTGTTGGGGATTCACTAGGATGACTCGAATCTGTTATCATCCTTATTTTAGCTTCCAAGTTGTCTTGAATATTCTCCCTGTGCCTTGACTCTTTCAGAGCTGGTCAGCACAGACCCGTTTGTGGTGAAGCTGAGGTTTGAGCCTTCAGGACGGCCTGAGTCTCAGGTTGATTATTACCTGACAGTCAAAGAGAACCTGTGTGTGGTGTGTGGCAAGAGAGAATCCTACATCCGGTGAGTTGTTTAGTTGGATCAGAGAAAAATGCATCTTTTAAAAAGGGATTGAGCTCTGCAGCTTGGTTAGTGGCCTGAAACATCATGCTTGTTCAATCCTGGGTGGGCTGTCACTGTCTGAGTGCTCTGTAGGTGCATGTGCCTGGGTAAGGTTGTTGTGGAAAGTAGGAGACATTGATTCTTGGAGAGAGCAAAGCTCTGGAATGTGTATGTCTGCAGCTGGAGTGGCAGGGGGCAGCAGTGTGCCAACACACACTGGGATGGCATCCCCTCCTGAAAATAGCTGTGCTGTGCCTTCCTTAGCTTTCTGAGGTGTTTAGGTGAGCCTGAAGCCACCTAAAAGGTGAGACTTTTGTCTTTGCAGCTGCTACTGAGAGGTGTGCTTTCCATAGCACATTCCTTTTTTTAATTATTATTATTTTTACAGTGTGAATCCCTGTTTTTTTAATTTGAAACCAATTAATTTTTACAAGGGGGAAAAAAAAAGAGAAATGCAGATCTGTGGAGAGAAGTACAACTAAGAAGTTGTAGAACCTATTGCTGCACTGAGGGCCCTGACCCTCGTGATCTTTGTTTTCCTTTGGTGTTAGCTGACCCTCTGTGGGCCAGGAGGAGGAGGAACTGGGGAGCAGCAGCTCCAGGTAACTCAGTAATCTGTCTGGTTTGTCCTCCCTAGGAAGAACGTTGTCCCTCATGAGTACCGCAAACACTTCCCCATCCAGATGAAGGACCACAACTCCCACGACGTGCTCCTGCTCTGCACCTCCTGCCACGCCATCTCCAACTACTATGACAACCACCTCAAGCAGCAGCTGGCTGAGGAGTTCGGTGCCCCCATCGGCTCCGAGGAGGGAGTCCGGCTGCTGGAGGACCCTCTCCGCAGGCAAGTGCGCTCGGGGGCCCGAGCCCTGCTGAATGCAGAGAGCCTGCCCGAGCCCCGCAGGGCACAGCTGCTGCAGAGCATCCAGGACTTCTTTCACACACAGACAGTCACCCCAGAAATGCTCCAGGAAGCAGCTGGTCTGGAAACCAGGTATAACATAGCAAGCTCATCAGTAGATGTGATATTAGTCATTTATGTTGCACGTAAGTTCAGCTAAAAAGTTGCCTACACACAGAGCCTTGAGTCAGTTTTACTGCAGTGAAAGAAAAGGAAATGCAGCAGGGTTTGCAGAGCTGAGGAGCACACATGCTGGCTTCCCCTACCCCCAAAACTTGTTTAATGACAGTAAGACAAACCCCATTGCTGATCTCTGGGGGATATTGATGTAGCTTCCCTGAAATACTGGTGTCAAGGAGTGTCTGAATTTGAGGCTACTAGGAGTTGATGTGCACAGGAAAAATGAGCCTCTAAGAGCATAACTTAATGAAGTTATACTTGTGCAAGCCTGCAGAGTCTGGGTTTACAGAACTTCAATACATTTACCTAGAAAGCAAGGGCAGGAAGAAGACAATTGTGCTGTAGCCTAAGGCTCCAAGCACACTCTGCTTTTCTCACTGTGTTTTTGTTGTTTACCCCCTTTTCTTCCCAACCCAGCAGTGGTCTGTGAACTGCAGCTCTTGTTTCTTCCCCTCTTTCCCATTCTCTCCCATCAGTCTCCTTCTATTCTTGCTCTCTATCATCCCCTCCACTATTTGGTACTTCTTTTGAAGCACAGGGAGGGAGACTGAAAGACAATCATATCAGAATTCTCCTCTCCTCTTTCTCAAAGCCTCTCCAGATATCTTTTCTTAACTAGTATCTGGTGCATGAAGTCAGTATTTTCTCCTTGTTATGCTCACTGTTGCTTGTCATGTGCCAAAGTTATAACACTCAACCTATCCAGGCAGGGAATTCAGTGGCAGGATCAGGGCTCTGGAGTGTCATTGAGGAATTTTCAGTCTGTCTCCTGAGGAGCTTGTGACAGACCTTGAGAGCTTTGCTTAGTATTGCTATAAAATAACAGTGAGAGAACTTTCTCAGCTCAAAGAGACCAGCTTCCCTGTGTGACCGTGCTCCAGAAAGCAGTCTGGCATTGAAACAAAGCTTCAAACCCTCCCTCTTGGTTAGCCTGCCACGTGTCTGTAACTAAACCACGCAGCTGAAAGTATCTCCAGTGTCTTGCTGTTGATTGGAGACAGGGCTGGAGTCTGACAGAATTTGGTGTGACAATAACCTCTGCTTGTGTGCTGGCAGGATCTGCAACGAGAGCTACACTCCCCACGGGCTGAAGGTGGTGCAGAGCTGTGCTGGGGGGGGGCTGCGCTCCCTCATGCAGCTGGAGCGGCGCTGGAGGCAGCACTTCTTGGACAGCATGCAGCCCAAGCACCTCCCCGAGCAGTGGTCAGTGGATCACAACCACTCCAAGCTCATCAGGAAGTATGGGGAGGATCTCCAGATCGAGCTGTCATGAACCTTCCTGGACTCTAGGTGGTGTCCAACAGACGTACACAGCTGAAGGTGGAAGGACTGGTTTTGTTTCTCTGTCTCCACTGACATCTGGGCCTGGGTTTGCAAACAGGCAGTGGTAGGTCTGCCAGATTTGGTGTTTTAGAGTTAAATCTTAGAATCGTAGAATGATTGGGACCTTAAAGATTCCCCTGCTGTGGGGAGGAACTTCATCAACTTGGGTTTTCAGGTGGTTTGGAATTTTTAATCCTACTCTGTCACTGATGAGTTCAGTGCAAGAGTGATATGCTAAGGGAACTTGTGTTCTCAAAGTGACTGTGGAGGGTTATTTTCTACCCCCCAGGATGTCTGATGGCATCTCTCTTACAGAGCACAAAAGATGAACATCCCCAGGTTTTCTGATAAATGTTTCTGTGCCCTTGGCTGCACCTTGAGAGCCTCCTGATGAAAGCCTTTCTTTGCTTTCAGCACAGTTGTACTCATGTGAGTTCTCCTCAGAGAGGACTCCCTGCCAGAGAGAGAGTTTTTCTTTGGAACTGGCCAAGAAAACACCTTTTTTGCAGATTCTGAGCTGTATCAGCACTGCAGATTGGCCTCAGTGAGCTTCCTGCTGTGTCCTGGTTTGAGTTAGAACTAATTCTGCTCAATGATTTTACTTCTCAGCTCAGTCTCTTCTAACTAACAGCACTTTCTGAGGTTAACTGCAGATTTTTTGTTCCTGAAACTAGTTCCAGGCTCCAGCTCCTGAACCTGGTTCCCATCTGCTGCTGAGCCCAGTCTGGGACTTGCCCAGTGCCCACTGCACAGCCTCAGTGGTGATGGTGGTGTCATTGCCATGGGGGGGTTGGGTTCGATACTGGTTTTGTATATACTTGTATATATTCCATTTTATTACTATTATCTTCATTAAATCTGGTTTAGTTTCCTTTTCTAATCTGTAAGTCTCTCTCTAATTCCCTTTCTCTCCCCTTAGGAGGGGGGCCAACAGAGATCCATAGGTCTCTCTCTATTCCCTTTCTCTTCCCCTTTTTTGGGGGGAAAAGAGGGGTTAACAGAGAGTGTCTGTGACCCTAAACCTTGACATGCTGTCAGGTGCCTGGTGAGAAGCAACACCCGTGCCAAGTCTGTTCTTAAAACAGCTTTTTAGCAACACCCAGTCTATTAAAAATAGTCCTCTCCTAATTCCACTTGTTTGTCTTGAGTAGCTCTCGGTGGGTACCTTTGCATATCAGACTGAATAAGATCAGGTGTCCTAAAAGGGATGAGAGGAACCAAATTTAATTTAAAGACCAGCATCTTTTAAGAGGTCAGACCAGGTGTGGCAAAAATCTGGTGTTGTGTTCCTGGGTCTGAGGTGTGTGGTGGTGAGCAGCTCCTACTCTCTCCATGCCTGTTTCCCTGTCTCTAAAATGGGACTAATAATTCTTATCTCACAAAGGTGTTGTGAGGCTTAATTGATTCATGTTTTTGTAAAATGCTTGGAAAACACAAGCTAGTGTGTGCTAATTGTTACTGGTGTTCTTTAAACTGTGCTGCTTTCTTAAATGTCTAGTTTTTGCCTGTGTTAGACCTTTAGTTAAATACAACTTTTTAGAAACACCTACCCCGTTCTGTGGAGTCACTTTGGGTGGTTTTGGTGGCATGATCTGAGTGTCCTTCTCCTGAATGATGCAGCTGTGCCCAAAGAAGTGTCAGTAAAACCCTTCTCATCCTTCACACTACTGCTTAGAGCACAGTTGACCCGTATTTTATTATTTGGGCAGGGTCCTGAACCTGCTCTGATCATGGCTGAAACTCCTTTATCAGATAATTCAATAAATTTCACAGGCCAGGGGTCAAAAACCCATTTGTAGCAGAGATTGTGTGAGGTAAGTAGGAGCTGTGGTACATTAATGCCATCCCAGAGGAGCTGCACTGGCAGCCCCAGCACAGGGACTCAGAGATTCATGATAAATACCACTTATCACAGAGCTGCAAATGAGACCATTCTCATTATAAGGGCAATTTTATTCCTTTCCTGTGCCACTGACAGGCCTTAACAAAACCTGATCTAGCCAAATGTGCTCTTGTCTCAGTGCTCAGTCAGACAGCTGATCATAATCTCAGCAAGAACCTCCTGTACAGCAGCTTGGATGGAACTGTTTATCTCCAAAGCTCGTGTTCAGATAGTGCTGTCTCCTGCCTTTATCTGATCAGGGTGGGGAGAGCTCTCTGCATGGCTCAGAAACTCCTTTTCAATGGTCAGGGGTACAAGGTGTCCTCTTTGGAGGTATCTTCTTTGTTCTACTTTGGTTTTTCTCCCTTTGTTCTGCTGTAGGAACCCTTCTCAACCCGTCCTTGTTTACTGGAACCCATGGGCTGGCCCCAGGGCTGCTGCCTTTCCTCTGTTCAAGCAAAAAAATGATGTTGAGACAAGAAATGGGCTGCAGGTCCTCTAAATTTAACAAGTGGTTGCTGTCATTGAGTTTTGTGGGGTTGTGTTTTCCAAATAACTTGTTCAGAAATAGAAAACCTCCTTCGTAAATATTTCCATAACTAAAACCCTGTGTTGTTTTTAAGGTATCCTCAGCTGGCATCATTTTAAGTCAGCCTGAAAGAGGAGGGGAGGTGATATATTTATT
The DNA here is from genome assembly GCA_013401335.1 of Brachypteracias leptosomus. Taxonomy (NCBI): domain Eukaryota; kingdom Metazoa; phylum Chordata; class Aves; order Coraciiformes; family Brachypteraciidae; genus Brachypteracias; species Brachypteracias leptosomus. Next base: position 224,212 of record VYZX01009649.1, on the reverse strand, counting down.
GTGCAGGAATAGGTTATTTTTGTAAGATGATGATTTTGTTTTCTGCCAGCGTGCAGGTAAAACTTTTCCTACATGTCCTCATCCCTAATTGTTCCATTCACTAAAAATTTGCTCTTTTCCAGACTTCCCACTATGGAAGCTCTTTTCCTTCGTTGCAACTTGGACACTATGTGGAGGTGCAGGAGCTACCAGCTGAGCAGCATTTCTGCCAGCCTGGCAGTTGGGGGTGCAGTAAGTGCTGCAGTTCTGAGCAGCCCATAGATGAGGTGTTAATTCTGCTGCTGACAGCCTGGCATTTGGAGTGCTTTGCTTCCCCTCCTCTGACAGCCTGTAAAGGTCCCAGCTGTCACCTCCATGACTGACAGGACTGCAGACAACATATCCCTGTGGGCCTCCTGCATTTCTCTCTCTGGTGTTCACCAGTGGCAGGGGTGGGAAGCTATTTCTTGTTGCATTTCTATTGCTCTGGCTCCCTAGGGAGTATCTGAGCTCCACTCTATCTCTAACCTGGTTTTGGTGGTTATTTTTCAGTGAAGGCAGCATGGTTAGCCTTGAGAAGTGCCTTGTTGTCCTGGCCCTTTGCCTAAATGCCTTTGAGGAGCCAGGCATGTGCAGAGGAGTAAGGAGGAGTCCCCAGGAGCCCTGGGCAGTGTGCAGTGTTCTGTCCTGGTTTAGAGGCACCTCCAGTCTCAACCAGGAGGTCTGTTCCCATCACTGCTCCTTGATTCTGTCCTTTCTTCAGACCTCCACACTGCTCCAGACCTAGACTGCCTTCTTCATCCCCACAGCCTGAAATAAACTGTCATCACTTTGATGTTCTTTGGGAGTAAGGGCATTTTAAAGCCTTTTATTTCCTTTCTATGTGGTGCTGTGTTAGTGGAGAAAGGGCTTTCCCCCACCCTCAGGGGTGGTTGCTCTGGAGAAAGGAAAAGGCAGCTTGAGGTGGGTGCAAATCCAGCTTTCCCTGTGGGTTATTAAGGGATCCACACTGTGCCCCACATCAAAGGAGTTGTGTTAAACACTTCCACGGGCAGAGAGGGTAACACAAGAGAACCAACGTGGTGAAGCTCAGTAAGGGGGAAAAAAACCCCAACCAACCAAAAATCCAAATAAACATGCACGGAACACAGTTTCCCCTATGCAAACCAGATTCTCTCTCTCTCTGAATTCCAGCACAAAGAGGAGGCAGCTGTGGCAAGGATTTTCTGCACCAAGGTTAGTGCTGCATCCTCTCTTCCCACGTAATGGTGCTTGTTTCTGTCTTGAATTAGCTGGAGTGATGCTACCTGGGGTCTCGGTGGTGCTGGTCTCCAGGAAACAGCAAAACCATCTTTCTTTTATTATTTCCCTTTGCAAGCTCTTGGGTAAGTTCAGTTTCTGAGCTGAGGCGAGTAAAGAGAACTGGGAAAAAGGCTTTTACTGTAAAATAGAGATGTCATCCTCAGATAGCAAGAAACCATTTCTTTGTGCAGGAAAAACGCCAGCTACAGATGATAAGAAATATGGCTTCTGTCTGTCTTTGCTGAAAAAATGGGAGGATTGTGCAGTGGTTAAGGAGCAAAAAAGAGAAGACATTTATATCTCTCAGCACAACTGTCACGAGCTTGGGAAGAAGGTACCAGGCAGCTGTCAGAAATGCAGGCTCAGGAGAAAAACTGCCTGTCCAGGCTGGCTCCCCAGAAACCTGCTGCTCTGAGGAGCTGTTTTGTGTTGTAGTGTGCTCTGTGGGGACCTGACATGGATCTGCTTCACACTGATGAACAGCAAGTCCTTCCCAATTGATTGTCCTTTGAAAAATGCCAAGACCAGCTGAGATCTGCCAGTCATGCTTCTCCTTTTTCTCTGTGCACTGGCTCTGCCCAGGACCTTGGGCTGTAAATAAAAGCAGAGAGGCTGACAGCTGGTGGGACGTGGAGATGAGAGTGGGACCCCCCCTCAATGCACTAGGAATAAAACGATCATTATCCCTGCTTGTCTAGAAAGGGCTGTGGAGAGCCCAGATCTGAGCTGTAAGTACGTGCCTATAGTTTTAGGTCAGGTTTCTGCTATTTGGATAATGTTTTCCATATGTTTTAAAGACATTACACCCTCCTCTTTCCCCCTCTGCTCCTCCTGTGAGAGATGCTCAGTGGTGTTCAGCTGCACTGATGGCTTAAAGACCAGCTCCATTTTACTGATACTGATCCCACACTAGAAGAAGAGTCAGTCCGAGCAGGAACTTGGACTTAAGTCCCAAATTGGAACTAAAGAAATCCTTACAGAGCCCTCAGGAACACCAGGCTGGACTGCCCATCTCTTGATAAATTGGTTACAGGGGAATAAACTGCCCTCAACTGCACGTTCTGTGCATGGTAGACAGTGGTGCTGACTATTAGACTCTCAAGGATACTCAAGTATCTCATTTTTTTCCTCTGCCTTGTGAATGGGTAAGTACTTGGGTAATAACCTCAGCCACCTCTCAGCCTGCCTTGCCTTAACCTTGGGGTAAAGGAGTTGAGGGAAGCCTGGATGGATCCTTGTCCTCCTCACTTCTTCTGCTCAGGAAGGTGAGTCCTGTGCTCTGCTGGGGACACCAACATGGAAATGTGGCTTATCAGCAAAGCCCAGAAGTGAGTCTGTCTAGCTCAGGGCAAGCAAAGAACTGAGGGACCAGGAGGTAAATAAGAATAAGGGGGATTTTTGTGGTCTGCTTTCTATCCTAGCTAGGACAGGAGGTTATGGACTTAAATGTCAACGAAGGAGATCTGGGCTAGTCACAGAGAAAAGCTTCCTTATGGTGCACACTGCTTGATGACACAGGTCACATTGCTGCCTTACAAGTGCAGGGACTGGCTCCCCAGCTGCAAACCATCTGTGCTGCCCACTGCCAAACCTGGAGGTGATAAAACCCGGAATATTTCAGCTAACCCTCTCCACGGGCATTCCCCTCCCATACGTGCTGCGTGCCCTTCAGGCCCCCGCTGCCAGGACTGACAGGCCACCCTTCTCTCTGAGCTGCTGTGATTAATGTGTGCCTGCTCTGGGTTTTTATAGCTCTTAAAAAGTAGCTGTGAGTGCTGCCTCGCATCCGAGGGAGGCTTTACAGCACTGCTGAGAAGCTCGCGCTGCTACCGCTGAGGAGGTCACCTTGGCACCTGCTCCCTCCCCTTCGCTCCTCACCCTCTGCTCTTCCAGGCCAATGCTTCAAAAGGAGCCAAATGAGGGCTGGTTTTTTAAATGCAACTCAGCACCGTTCCAAGAATTCCTGCTCCCTCGAGAAGAAACCCAAAAGCTTCCCTTTGGTAAATAAGTGCTCAAGTTCTTTAAATCTCAGAACTTCACTTGGGGAAGATGCTGGAGTCAGTGACCTCACCAGTCTTGTTTTCCTATCAAATCCCTGTGAGTGTTTGGGGAATTTTTTGGTGGTTTTGGTTTGGGTTTTTTGGTTTTTTTTTCCTGGGCAGTTAAACAGAACTGCTGTGCAAAGAAACAAATTGTGCTGGAATCAAGGTGGGAAATACAAGCCAGTAACAAGAGGATGAATTTCTCACTTCTGTCCTTTGTATCCTGAACAAAACAGAGGGGGAAGAAGCCTGGAAAACACAATCAACTTAAAGGGGATTCCAAAGGTGCTGTGTGTTAGGCACACTGCAAAAAAATACCCCAAAATGACCCGTGAGGGCAAGGATGGGGATGCAGGAGTTGCTGTGCTGGACTGAAGCCAAGGTCTACTTAGTTCTAGGCAATTTCTCTGACCTCAGTAGTCAGCAGTGAGAGCTTGGTTCTCCCTACACTGTTTGTTTTCCACTCTTCGTATTTTCAGGGTGAAAACTTATTGATATTTCTTGTGGTGCTTTGAGGAGAGCCAGGCAGAGTTTATCCAGCAAGGAGCTGGGGCAGTGCCTGGCTTGCTGGTCAGCAGGGTTTAATTCCACCTTCCCCTCTCTAAACACCCAGCAGTGATAAGTTGGCTGGCTGAAAACTGTCAGTTAAAGTGGCTGCATGTGTTCCTACCAACACAAACTGCATTCAGGGCTTGAAGAGGGGGGAGAGAGACCCTGATTGGTACATACAGCACTGCTTGAGTTCGCCTCAGAAAGGCTTCTGCATGGAGGGGCTGGGGGTTGGTTACCAGAGCCCAAGAACTTCAAAGTCTTCACATGGACTGATCTTTGAAGTACTTTGTCCTCTAGCTTGCTCTGTGTTTCTTCTAAGGATGGGAGATGCAAGGAGATGCATCTGTGGGATGAAGTGCTGGTGTTCAGGCAGGTTTGGTGGTGAGCTCCACGAGCTGTTTTGCACGTTTTAACCCCGTTTCAGTGCTCTAGGTGTGCTGGCTTGATACGGGCTTCTCTACCCTCCTTCCCATATTTGTCAGGTGATAGTGACATAAAAAGATGTTGGAGAAGAGTGTCAGAGACACGTAACCTGACTTTCCAATGACTATGTGGAACTCCCTCTGCATGTGTGCTAACCTCACTGCTCTGGGGACCTGGCATGGAGGAGGCAAAGAAAGAAATCAAATTACTTTTGTGACCCTCATTGCCTCTGCTGAAACTGTCCCTGCCCCTCAGCAGCTCCCCTGTGCAAACAACCCCCTTGTGAAGTTACTTGCTGGGGAGATGGACAGTGGTTGAGCAGGTGTCATCTCTTGGGGCTGGAGGAACCCCAGGGCTGTCTCGTCAGCAGGGAAGGACTCAAATGTCAGCAGTCACTCTGCTTATTAATGCCCACGGAGATGGATGAAGTGACCTATTTTCTCCACTCCTCCAGACTGAAGAGGATCATCTGGATGCATCTGTCTCTGTCATGACAGCCAGAAATTCAGACCTCACTTACACGGCGTTAATTATCATTTGGGGGGATTTTTTATGGCCTTTCCGTTTGTGTATCTAACTGAAATCTGATCAGATGCTGTTCAGGGGGGGTGCAAAGGTCTGTTGTGTGGTTATAGCTCATTCCCCTGGTGATGCAGGGCTGTAAACACCTCAGATCCAGCAGCTGTGACCATCCTGAGGGAGCTGCACTGCTTTAATGCTGCCAGTATATTAAAGCAGCATTACTTGTGTATCAACAAGCTCCTCTTGCTTTTAACAGTGGAAACGTGTAGTGAGTAAATTACATTTTTTTCCTGACAATAGAGAATAAAAAGCTTTAAATCCGTGTGCCTCAGGCTCCTGGCTGGGTGCATTTATGTGCTGCTGGCAGCCTGGCCCCCTGCTGCCACCCAGCAGGTCTGTACAAAGAAGCCTGCTGAGGAATTGGGCACCAGAGTGTCACTGAGCCAAGGTGAGAGGTTGTCACAGCACCCGAGTAGGGCAGTGAGGGGCAGTCCTGGATGATGGAGCTCTTCTGCTTCTTACCTCAGCCATTATGGACCTCCCAAGGTCACCTCTTGCTTCCCTTCCCTCTTCATTTCACATCAAGGAGACCCAAAGCACACACGATGGATGGAGGAACTGCATCACTGCTCCTTCAGCTCCCCTGGGAGACCCTGTGCTGGTCATTTCTAAAGCTTCAGGTCCCTAGAAAGGGCTGATGGTGCCCCAAGCAGCTGAGCTCATGCTTCAGCAGGTGTGGTGGTGGTGGTGGGACATTGCACCTCCAGCACAGCATGGCTGCACAAAGTGGTTCCCAAATGAGGCAAAATAGTCTGGGGGAGAACTAGAGACAGAGTGAGGTTGGAGCATTTTAAGACCGAGCAGCTGAGGAGGATTTTCAGAGCCATCTCTGATCAGTCTTCAGAGAGGGAAGGAAAATGCTTAAGGTGTGTCTATCCCACTCCATTTCTGACCCCCTCTGGCATCTGTAAACTATCTCCTGACTCCAATAACTCCACCTTGGGCTGAGGTCAAGAAGTGACAAAATCAGCAGAGGCACAAAATCAGCAGGACCTGCAGACCCTCCCAAACCTTGATGCTCTGGCTGCAGCTCAGTTATTGACTTCTGCTTAGTCTGGGGGCAGGAAAAATGGGCACCTGGCTGGATGTGCAGAGCCTGGCTCAGCCCAGCCCATGAAGGCAGTGCCAGGCCCCTGTTTCCAATGTTTTATTAGCTAAAAAAATGCATCTGAGCCAAAAACGAACCACAAATTTTGTTATTTATATGTAGTGGCTGGTGGCCTAACTCTGTGTGGAAACTTGGGTGAGCCCCAGCTCGTGACGAATGGGCAATGACCTCACGGTCTGATGCCATCACAAATCATTCCTTTTGAACCAACTTCAGATTTAGATGGATGTGGTGCTAGTTGAACTCTAGATAACAGCCAGATCTTCTGTTCTCCTCGTTCTCCCCCCGTGGTACCCCAGATTCACCCACCCTCAGGTTTGTCCTGCCTTATCCACAGCTTCTGTTCTCCCTCTTCTTCCTTTCCATCACGCAGGGTCCAGCTCCTGAAGCATCACTGGGACAGACAAAAACCTTTTGGGGTGCTCCTGGCAGAAGATCTGGCTGGGAACTGCTGAAAGGGACCCTGGGGCAGGTCAGGCCAAGAGCTGCTGCCCATGTCTTGTCTAAACCCTCCAGGCTCACCCTGCTCCACCCTGGAGATGTGGACATCCCCACCAGAGGGGAAAGCACCCAGTGATGGTGACCCTAGGGTCCTGCCTGTGTTCCTGAGATAGCTGCCACCTGTGCCAGCATCCTTCCAAATAAATCTTGTTTATTTGTTTGTATGTCATTAGAGGGAACCTCTGCCTGTTCAAGAGCTGGTCTGTCAATGAAAACAGAGACCAAGGACACAGCCACCACCACTGAGGTCTGAGCAGCCACCTCTCTTTGGACAGAGCAGATCCCAAACACAATGAGGCTGCATTCAGAGATCAACGTGGGTCTTTTAGAGAGAAAAACATAAAATAAACCAGATAAAATCCATTTAAAATCTATTTTATCCCGGATTCTCTTGGAGAGGTTGCAGAAGGGCTGGAAACCTCTCAAAGCAAACCCATCAGAGCCTGGCAGGGCCCAAATGACCTTAATGAGACACAGGTGTCCTCTCATCAGCCTCCTCCCTGCACATGGGGATAAAAGGCACCTGGTGCCTGGTGCCCTCAGTGCCTCCTGGAGAGCTGGGGAGAGCAGAGCTGCAGCCCCTCTGTGGGGACACAGGTACAGGGGAACACTGGGATGTGGCATGGGGGGGCCCAAGAGGTGTTGGAGATGCTGCAGAGATGGGACCTGAGCCTGCCTGGCTGAGCTTGGAGCAAGGAAAACCCAGGTGATGGAGCTGGAAAGGCCAGTATCATACTGGTGTGTGGTGGCATGGCTGTCTGCAGGCTGAGACTGTACATGGGGCTTTAAACTTGGGCCCATCAACATGGTTATTTTTGGCTATGGAGACTTTACTGTGCTAAGGGTTTTTTGGAGTTATTTTTATGCCAATTTTTATACCGTTAAGCAATATGATTATAATCGTTGTACAGAGCCTCTCTCTATGGGGAGGGGTATGTTGTAGTGGACAGGTTTGTAGAGGCATTACATGCACATATATCTATATCTGGATATATAGATATATCTGGATACATAGATATATCTCCATAGAGATGGTACATTGGTCTTGCTGTGACCTTCAAACAGCCCTGGCCAGGTCTGTAATGGCTCTGTGCTCCTCTGGGAGGGATTTTCCTCATCCTCAGCCAGCACCAGAGAGAGTTGTGTCTGCTCTGAACTTTGGTGAGGCTTGAATTATGCCATGGGGTGTGAAACACATGTGTGTGCACACGTCTGTGCATGTGGTGGGGTGTCTGTGCATCTGGAGGTGCTGCAGTGATGTGCTGAGCATCTCTGCAGATAGGAGAGTGCTCAAATGGAAAGATCTCTGCTCTGTGCTGTGGTTTAAGCAGTTCCTCACTCCTTTTCCTGGCTGCTGTGCTCCCCTGGGGACAGCTCTTCCCTGCCAAGCCCCGTGCTCAGGTGCTGGAGACAATTACCAGCTGAAATGAGGGGTCATTCTGAAAATGCTGCAATTTCCTACCTCGCAATTCCCATTCCCCCTCCTCAGTGGAGGTCGTTTTGTTCAACAGCTCTAAAGCGTTCACCTTTAGGGGGGAAAGGAGTGTTTGTTCTGAAATGTGAATATTTAAAGAATATGAGTCTGACCTTCCCCATTACTGTTACAGATGTAATGTCTATTACATTATTATACAGTGCGTGCTAGAAAAATGGCTTCTTAAGGATGAGGCACCTTCTCTTTCAAGGAGAGACAAAAAGCCTGGGGCTCCTCCCTCTGGGGAAGGCTGAGAGGGCAGAAATCATGTTGGCAGGGGACAGAGTGTCTGCAGAAGTGCCACGCATCAAATCCCCCTGCTCAAGGACCAGGGGGCACTTGGTGACGTGCACAGGAGGCTCTTTTACAAGATATGAAAGATAAAGTGCTGTGCAGGGTGTGGTGAAGTGTTGGACCTTGCTGTCACAGGAGGTGCTGGAACCAGGTGCTGTTAAGAAGGTGATTATGCAAATGTAAAGGCTCTAGTGCCATAAATAGATGCTGTAGAAGAGGGGGAGATATCCCAGGGGAATACCAGAGGGATGGGCTGCAGGGAGGGGACAGGGGTGTGAGTTCTCCCTAAACAGCATCTCTTGTGACCAATGCTGGAAATAGGGTGAAATGAACCGTTGGTTTCACCCAGTAAAGTGTAACTCATGGTGTTGCCATGTCCCAAATGCTGCATTCTCTAGCAGAACGGGATGCTTTGTGATGGCCCCTGGTGTTAGGTGTGTTCATGGAGAGGCTGGCAGCTTGGGTGCCAGCTCTGGAGGAAAACTCTCCTCCTCCAGATGTCCTTTGATTCTGTGAGGCGTAGTGTGCAAATCGAGGAGCTCCATGTGCCTGCTAAAGGTGCTGAGATATCAGAGGGGTGATGTGAAGCCAGTTCCCTTAATCAAATGCCCTCTGAGCCTCATCACCTTCAGCCTCCCCTCATCAGTCTAAGTCAGGGCAGCTGCCAAGGAGGACACACGTACCTGGGTGAGCCCCCAGCTGCCTCCAGGGAGGTGGCTCCTGCCAGGGCTTCTCTCACCACCCCCACTGTCATCGTACTTCTTGTGCTTCATTAACTCTGGGTTGCAATTTGGTGCAGGTCAGCCTTCTTAAACCAGGAATGGTGTGGTATTGATGGAGTGAGCTGCCCCATGGGGTGCTCTGGTGTCTTCCAGGCTGACCCAACTGCTGCAGGCCAGCACTTCATTGGTTGCAGTTCCACGAGGGCTATAATTTCAATAAATATTCTCTAAATACCTTTCACTCCTCCCCCTGGGAGCAAAGATGCTCCAACACAACATGGATGAAAAAGGCAGAAATTGATAAATCTTTAATACTGTGCTGGTCTGCCTGGATCTTGCTCCTGACATTAGAGGTGCCTGATGTCCTCTGGACTCTCCCCTGGCTTCTTCTCCACTTGCCCCCAGAGCTGGGTCTGGTCCCAGCAGACAGAGGTTCTGGGGTCAGACTGACCCACAGCTCCTGTTCCTGGCTTCCCCTCACCCAGGAGTTTCTCACGCTTGGTGACAGGGCTGGAATGTTTTGCAAAGTTCTCTATTAATTGTCTGGGCTATTTTGAGAGATAGAGCTTCAAAAATAAACACATTGCTGTGACTTCTAGGAAAGTTAAACATTGTTCACTGCACCCGACAAGCCCCTTTTAGGGGTGTGTGAGAAACTGGGCAGGAGATTTTTCACAGGGTATTTCTCAGATGCTCTTGTTTTCACATGGGATTCCTCTGCAGCTCCATCACTTTGCCAGATGAGCTTTTCAAGCTGCTCCTGCTTTGCAGCCAAGAGGACTGTTAGAGCACTAACCTGGTAGCTGTAAAAGCTTTGAATTTCTACAAGGATTAAACTGCAGCTCAGGTCACAGCCGGTGCTGTGATGGGCTGCCAATAAAGGAGAGCAAATTGTCACTGGATTGTAATAAAAAGATTTTATTGTTAATTAATTCTGGGTACCAGGAAAAAGTGCTACGTGCTTTACCATAAAGGTGGGGGATAAATCCATGTCCTAGAAAAGATGCAGCAATGAAGAGAAGCAAATGATGTGGGGTGAGAAAAGGAGAGAAGAAAAGTGGTAGGAGGGGGAGCAAGAATTTACATCAGGCTCATAAAGTGAATCAGGTGGAATATAAGTGGATCTGCTAGTTAGTAAGTTGTATTAATATGTAATTATTACTACTTAAATGTTCTGTTTCTGCAGTTTTTAAAAGCTTGCATGATGGGTGTGTGGATTTATGGCATTTTTGGTGCTGTTGGTACCTCCTGCCTGACTCTGGCATCACCCCACTAAGGCTGTGTCTGGTCTTGTGGTGTCCTCAACCTTCAATAACCACCTCTGAAGACTCTCCTGGCTCCTCCACACTGTCAGAGGAGATCCATCTTCCCACTATCAGCCTTTCAGCAGATGTTTTCCTCTTCAAACTTGAAGAGCACAAGCACAACCGCTAATTACAGCTTATTGGGAATTCTTCTCTATGCTCTCATTTTCATTAAGAAACACGCTCATGGAAATGGCGTTAAGGTTACAGTGCCCTTAAATAGCACTTCAGGCAATGATTAACTCTATAATCTTAAAGCAACTGAAATCCTGGTCTCCCTCCTTTTGCTGTAGCTCCCCTGAATTGAAATCAGGGGTGAGCCCTGAGTCATGTCCCTTCAGTAGGGAAATTACTTTCCCTCACTGCTACCCACCTACTCCTGACCTGGACTCTGCTTGGGGAAGGACCAGGAACTCCACCAGGGATGGGCCAGAGGAGCAGGAAGGAGCCACTTGGTGGCAGCAAGTTCAGAGAAAACCATCCCAAGAAACCCTTCTTGCAGACACCCTGCTCTGCCCCTGCAGAAGGAGCTCTCTGAGGAGGGGTCTCTTGTGAAAAATCCCTGAGCTGAGGCTGCTCAACTTAGCCAGGAGCCATGGCAGAGGCTAGGAAAGGTATCAGAGCTGTCTCAGCTGTGCATGGATGGGCTTTGGGGGGAGAATTGAGGAACTCCTGCAGCTGGAGGGCTATAGGGAGCCATGTTCATGTCCCTGTCCCTTCTGGCTTCAAAATACATGATTTTCTGGATCTTCAGGCTGTGGCAGTGGCAGGCAGGAGCCCAGCTGGGTACATGGTACTTCTCGTGCAAGGTGGAGCTCAGATCCCAGCTGGGACAAGCAGAGCTGCCTCCTGAACAGGTCCTCTCAGGATAACATGCCACTCTCATTCCTCTGGAGTCCCTGCTCCAGCCCCTGAACCCTAATGTTCTTTAGATGTTCTTAGGTAAACTCTGGCTGACTTTATCCAAACTGCCTTCAGAATGTAGACAGACCTTATGTTCCTGTTTCAGATGGCACTTCCATGCCTGCAGGCCACAAATAGAGCGGACCTGATTCCTCAGATCACAGAAAAACCTCTTGGTGTTCTCCAGATGTTTCCTAGTTGAAAGCTCAGCTACATTTCATGTCGGATGACTGCAAAAACATGCACCATGTCTCACTGGAACCCCAAAGCAGACACACTTCACTTTTTCTGAAGACAGATCTGGACGATGCTTTCCTTTTCCCATGCAACAAAGATCCTCTCAATTTTATCCAGGCAATTTGGGACACCAGATCTGTTTTCCTAGATGCTGTTGCCAAGGCTGTCAGCCAAAGGCACAAAAATGTCTTCTTGAGAGGACTTTTTAATATTCATGGCCCTAGGAGACATCCTTCCACTGAAGGTGATGCTGATTAGGGCCTTGATTATGTAGGGTTTGAGAATCTTATTTTATTTATAAACTTCCTCCATGTAGCTGGTCATATTCCTCCTTCCTTGTTCTGTCTCTAGATCACTCACCAAATACTTAGTCCATGCTCATGTCAAAGAATCAGCCACCTGGATTGTCAAGGGATCCCTTATTATTCTACCTGTGTAAAGTTTGTCACAAAATAAGACTTAACATCTCTAATGTGAAACAGCTACAGAGGAACCTGAAAAAGACCAAGTGTGGTGGTTAGACACTGTAATTCTGCCGTGAAGTTCGTATAATCTTGATTTATTTGGTTTACTATATTGTGTTTCTCAGGTCACTTCTCTTAAGGGCATTTATTGACTTGGTTGATGCTTTTGCAAGGATCAGCAGTGAAGGGTTATCACTGTCATTGTCTGGCTCGGTTGCAGGTTGTGTTGAGCGGAGCTCTCCATGCCAGGCTGCTGCTGGGAGCCTGGTTATCTCTGATGGGGTCACTGATGCCTGCCTGCAGCACTGCAGCCATGCTACAGCTACACCTGAACCATTTATACTGCCAGAGACCCCTCTAGCAATGTAAGGTTAGGAGTGTGTTGTCTTTAAAAGAAAGAGGAGATTCTGGAGTGGTCAGAGGTGAAATCACTGCAGATTCTGGCTGCAGAACACAGGACTTTGGGTACCAATGGCTTGGACCTGGGAGCTGCTCATCCTGCTGTAAGGTATTTAGGCCCTGAAGACCAAACATCACTGTGGAGGTGCTTTCAAAGTGTGTAGAAGTTTGGTGTTGAAAAAGCATGTGCTTTTTTTTGCTGGAGGCCCTGTCTCCTCCAGGTCAGCCAGCTCTAGTGCCCCTTTCAGCATCCCCTGACCCCTTCCAGCCCAGAGGTCCCCAAACGAACAATGTTAGTAACGGGGCTCTGCAAATCTGGCAGATCTGGGTACCTGTGGGCAGCTAGGAGCTGCTCTGCCCGTGGCCACCCCCTCCCCTCCGTGGGTGCCTTGTAGCCACATCGGAGCACCCACTCTCCCGGGGCTGCTCCCCCCATCTCTCCGGGAGCGCCGGGCGCATCCTCAGCGGCACCCACGCAGACAGCGCCCAGCCCCGGCCGGCNGGATGGGGGGGATGCTCCGCCGTGCCTTCGGGCTGCTTTGTGTTTGTTTGAGCGTTCGTGCCCGTCACCATGGCAGCCGGTACCGCCGGGGAGAGGGGTGGGCAAGCCCCGGGGGAATGGTGGTGCCCTGGGTGAAGTGTTGGCGAGTTGTCCCCGCCNGGAGGAGGAGGCGGCGGCGGTGGCAGCGCGGAGCCCTCCGCCTCCTGCGGCGGAGCGGGAGGGGGGAAGAGGCGTTAGGACCCGGCGGCGGCAGCTGGGCGGTGCGGGGCCGGAGCGGTGCGGGGGGAGCCGCCGCCGCCGCCTCCTCCTCTCCTTCCTCCCGCAGCCCGTCGAGGCAGCGCTCCCAGGCTCCCCCGGGGCGCTCGGCATGAGGAGGATCAGGGCCAATGCCATCGCCATCCTGACGGTCGCCTGGATCCTGGGCACTTTCTACTACTTATGGCAGGACAACAAGCCCCGCTCGGCGGCGGCGGCCGGCGGCAGCGGAGGCGGCGGCAGCGGCG